>BJCM01071060.1:0-10976 GCA_018326385.1 Flaveria bidentis | reverse complement strand
CACTACTCTAAAAGCAGTGAGCTCCGCAACAAAAGCGAAGCGAGCCGCGGTAGCCTATTCAGTTTTTCATAGCCCTTGATGATTCATGCTTCTAGCTTTAACATACCTAAGACCGAAGATGAAATCAATTCATCAGGGAGCGGCTGTCCTAGCACAACAGAGTCAGTATCAGTGTAGTAACAGTCCTCCCTTGATATGTAAGGGTACATATAGATCCTTGCACAGGCTGTGATAGCAGGAGTGCTTGTCTGTTTAGCACTCTGTGGTTCATAGATTGGATATTGAATTATCCGAAGATGAGTATCCCTCGAGCCTGAATTCCAAGCACTGCTTCTGTAGTCCACAAAGAAGTAGGGTTTCAGACTTCATCATGAGTTTGACCTTCTATTCTAAGAAAGAATGCCTGAGCTTCTGTAGCGCGAAGACAAGAACTAGTAAATTTCTCTAAAATCTGAGTTTCATCAATTGATGCTTGAGCAATTAGGCAAGTTGTTTCTTTTGAATGATCTACTTGAGACATATCTAGCTTGTATACATCTTGATCACGAACATCTTTAACAACTACCTATTCCTTGCTAAAATATAACAAAAAGAATCATCAAATAAAGTAGAATATGATTTGTCACAGATTTGGGAAACGCTAAAAAAATTAAAGTTCAACTAGCACAATAGTTGACTTTATCAAAGCTCATAACCCTATTTGACATTGTTCCTTAACCGGTAATCTTTCCACCTACATCATCTCCAAATGCAACATAAGTACAATCTTTAATATTAAAGTCTTGAAGTAAGGCATGATTGCCTGTCATATGCCAACTACATCCACTATCAACATACCACGTGCTTATAGGTCTTCTTAGGCATACCTGCATTTCAAATACATTTAAGGTGAGTTTTCAAACCAATCCAAGATGGTCTTGGGCTTGCCATAGTTATCAACAATGGTAAATGGTTTAAAATGAAGTTTATTCATATCAAGTTTCTTTTGATATTTTAGATTATCAATTTATTTTGATTATCTTTAATTTGCTTAATCCTTAAAGCATTGAAACGTTTTTCAAGATCATCATCAAAAAAAAATTTGAACCATCAATAGAAACATTCTTATAAAAATTTTCCTTGTTAAACGTTCCATTGTTCATTCTCATACGCCGTGGAATGAAGTTTCCTTGTTTATACTGCTTTGTTTTCATAGTATAATAATCATCATAATCAAAACTGATTCTTTTGAGAGATCTCAAGCCTAAGGAAGGTTGTTGTGATAACCCTTGAAAACCATTATTCTAATCTCTTTACAATCTTGGATTAACATATCATTTCCTTGGCGAGTTCTTTCTAAACTAACAATCCTCAGTATTATGGTTTCTTTCATCACACAAGGCATAATATTTGTTGAAATAACAATTAACAATTGAATGATTGTTCATATCACAAATATGATAGTACTTGTTAAAGTAACATACAGATGTGTTATGATTATACATACCACATATGTCATGGTACCTTTATGGAGATTTAAACAACTATCGATTAACCCTAGATGTGAAAGCCACATTTAATCCTTGTTTTGATCTAGGACTAGTCAGATTAATTTGTTTTTTTTATTTATGAGTTTGTTCTTTTGATTTTTAGGTTTTGACTTTTAATCATTTTCACAATTCCTTGACTCCTTAGACACAAAGTGTTTATTGACAGTGGATGACTTATATCCTATTTTCAGATCAGAGTTAGATTTGATCTTTGGGTCTGATTTTTTTTCAGGGATTGTGTTCATGTCAAAAGTACCTGTAGATACAAACTTCACAGGGTTAAATTGATTTGATTGATTGGTTCTTTGAGTATGAGAATCTTTTGCTTTAGTATTTCTTCTTCTCCTTCTTTAATTTCTTGTTTTTGATGATGTTTTGTTACTTTGGGATTGAATTGAATCTTAAGAAGATTCTTTTTCAGTTTCTATCAATCTTATTGATTTGGCATTGTTTAATTCATCATATCATGAATCATCAGAACATGAAGCATCTAATTTTAATTCCTCTTGCTTAGTTTTACCTTTCTTCTTTGTATTTTATTTGTCATTGGATTCAATAACTTCTTTAACACTTTGTTCAAAGTCATATTTTTCAACAACTAATCATGAGATCCTTTGGGAACAAACAACTTCCTATTCTTTGGTTGAGGTTCATAAGATTTAACTTTTATTGGATGACCATTTTTAATCTTTTTTAAGTTTTGTTCCTCAAATATCTCAACATTGATCTTTTCAATTTTACTTTTTACATTAGATTGCACATTCATTTTCGTATCATAAAAGGCTTTGAGCTTTATGTTTTTTTTAGGTGAGTGATCATGTGTGCTAAAGTTCTTTGGTAAGGTGTTTGAGAAAAATTCAGGCATAGCCTCATGTGTGAAACCTAGAGCTGTTTTGTCTTTATCCTTTCTTCCACTTACCAATTCTTCTACTATAGTTTTAGAACTTTAAACTTCGGCTAGATCAACCTGAGTTGTAGCATGTGCCAATTTCTCTTATTCTAGATTTTTGGTCATCTCTTCAAGTTGCTTTTTTACTAGTTCAAGTTCTTTGAGAGTTTTGTTCCACGATGTTTGAAGAGATATGATCTTGTCTTCAGATATTTTATGATCAACTTTTAGTTTGTTGCATTAATTCTTCTTGTTTGAATTTATCACATATCTTGAATGTGTATGTTCTGTAATGTTCAACTTGATCAAAACATGCTTTTGTGCATATTTTTTCTCTGACATTCATTGGAATTTCTGTATAAGAAGTTAAAGTATCAGTATCAGATGATGAGTATTCAACATTAGGTTGTTCTGACTAAGCCATGAGAGCAATTTCTTCTGAATCTTCCAATGGATTAGATTTATCACTCCAATCATAGTCTTCATCATTGTTTGAATCACCGTTTTCCTTGGGATCATTATCTTCATACCGGACTTCATTATGAATCTCAGCAACAAGTGCTAAACGAGAAGTGAGATCAGCTATGAACTGTTCTGCATATGCTCTCCAATCATAGCCATCTTTGATGCTAATAACAAGAGCTTTCTTTGGCTCTTAAGTTATTTTTATTTATCTTTCAATTCTGGCATGGGAAGACTTTGATACAACTTCTAAAAGGTTTTCTGAGACTGTTGCTAATATTTTTACCTACTTGAACCAGCTTGACCATTTCCTTCTTGATTTCTTGGAGCTTTACATTCTCTTGAAATATGGCGATAGATATTGCAGTTGAAACATCTGGACTTTGATTTGTCGAAGCCAATAGTTTTGTTTGCACTTGGCTTGTAGTTTCTATTCACATAAGAGTGTTTCAAAGTCCTATAAGCTATCATCATCATCTGCCAATTTAAATCCATCTCTTTCACATCATCAAGATCCATCTCAAAGAAATCCTACAAAATCAATTCAACTTGAGTTAAATGACTACCTTGATAAACCTGAAAACTTGGCATGAAATAAGTAAAAGCATATTTTGACTCTTCATCCTGCAAAAGGATATTTATAACATCTTTAACTTTACTAGGTTTAAAAAAGTTAGAAGGTGGAGTCTTGAGATTTAGGAGTATGAGTTTCAGGTTTAGAAGGAGATTGAGTTTGATTTGTATAGACAGGAGCACTTGTCCATGTAGAATCTGTAAAGAAACAAACTATAATAAACAAATCACCCCCATCCTTTGGAAAACTATCATCTTTTGCCAGAAATGCATTCTCCACTGTGTTAACTCGAGACACTACGTACTTATACTAAGATGTTGATGCAAATATGTCATTGTTTCTTGAACTCTCATTAATTCAACTGATTCTATTTTGGCAATCAAAAGATCAAGATTATATGAAACTTTTATGTATGATTCAACAGAGTGACTGTTTGTTTCATTGAAGATGGAAAGTATTAAGAAGTCTGTCAATTAGATCTTTGAGATCATTCTTCACACCAATAGTTGACATTTTAGTAGTTAGTTGTATAAATCTGTTCATCATCTGATTTATTGTTTCTCTAAAAAGATGCTCAAACAACTCCAATTCTATTTTGAGTTTATGCTTTTTGAGATCTTGTATTTCTTTACCATCTTCACAAATGATCTTTAAATCTTTGTACATGGTATATCCAGTTTGATAACTATCAAGTCTAGTAAGGACCTCCAAAGTTATACCCTTACACATTAGTGAGTAAGCTTTAATATCATTCTTCAGTTTCTTTAAATCATCATCATGTAGACCATCCTCAAGATAAGATTCTTGAGAATCTTTAGACCATCCTTAGAATAAGCTTTTTAAGAATCTTTTATGTAAACAAATCCTTTGTGAGGACCATCTAATGTAATATGATTATGTGGTCATTTCTCTATTGACTTCCAAAACTCATTATCACCAGAGTTTAGATGATGTTTTAATCTTAGAGACAAGTTTTTGAAATCAGCTCTGTTCTTCAACTTAGGATCACTGTTCTCAGAATCTTCAGATGTCACATCTTAGCGGAAGCGTAAAATGCTTGGGTGCGACTGTTCAACTCAGAACACATAGAACACAAAGTAAAATACAACACACATATAATAAGTAATATATCATAACATTATTGTAGTTAATAAAAGTTCGGGTTACATTACAACTAGTATTTCAAAATCATGATAGGACCATTTTTGGTACGGAGTACTAACTGATTTTGCGCGTATACCAACTCAAATAGTGAGGAATCCTATTTGATTGGCGATCCAATCAGGGAGAACACAGTTAAGATCTATCTAACGATTAATGAAACGTTATGAATGACTAGAACGCAATCAACAGTGATCTATGAACTTAGAACAGGTGTTCTTGAGTCTCTGGACAGCTAGTGTACGATTATGTGCTTAAGTATTCGAATTGTTATGTTTTCCACGAATTAAGTGGTATTTATAGGTTAGGGTTTTCCATTCGTACGACTGAACCATTAGCATGGTTCAGTCGTGCGACTGAAGCATGCAGTTGATCCATTCGCACGACTAAACGTTCAGTCGTGCGACTGAGTCAATCTCATGTCACAATCGTGCGACTAATCCAGTCTCCTAGTTCGGTCGTGCGATTGGTCCATTAGCATGAAGTATTCATGCGTATGGTCCATTCGCATGAGTACTTCACACGATTAAGTTTGAACATGTTTCTCAATCATTATTCACTAAGAATTATGTATAACAACCACAAACCTATATAGTTAATTCAATATGCGTTATCACACAATAAACAATGAAATATTAAACGTTATAAGTATCAACCACACATTTCATTTCGTTCATACCCATTCAATTACATATACGTAAGATATGAAAAACATTTTACATTAAGCTCCAAAACTAGGTACGCATGTATCTACAGACTCCCCCTTGGACCTAGTTTACATCATTGTCTAACATTCCTCATTAGCTCTTCAAACCTCTTGTACTTCTCATCTCTTGTAGCTCCGGCATGTATCTCAAATGCAAAATAGAGCCTTATAACATTTTGAAATTGGAGGGCTTGTACAATGTCTTGCGGATCATATAATAGTGGCCACTTGTATAATGTGTATACATCATCAGCTGACAAGTTTTTCAGCCACATTGGGTCAAATACCCGAATAGTATCTATTTGGTTCTCCTTTTGTAAGACTATTACTGCTTCACCCGTTCTCCAATCGTAGTACCACCACTTAAAGTGTGGAGTAAAGTCCTGTGGCATTTCCCTTAGAGGGAATCTTGACATTGTACGTGGTGGACTCCACTTCAACACTATCTTTAGCTTTCCAGTAATGGAAACAAATTCAGACCGTCTTTTGTACCTCGTCGGTTGTTGAGGCCTGAAGTTAACCCACCTGGTGTGGTACTCTTTCCTTAATGCAGTCTCAAACTAGCCTGACATTTTCTTTGGATTAGCATATAGCAACTTCAGTCGTGCCAGCTGGTTGAGCTTAAAACCGGGAAGAGTCTTTAGATCGTGTGGAAATATAAAGTACTTTATGCCCTTTTCTCTCTTGACCGCATAGACATTTAGATCCTCAAAATATGCCCACGCTATAATCTTTCCTCACACCTTTAGATGCTTCTTCACTTTGTAGAGCTTGGTGTAGGCACTCGGCTTTGGAGTAGTGCGTTGGGCTCGGATCTCTGCACAACAAGCCGCTCATTCAGCCTTCTTTATTTCAACATCGGTGTCCGAGGCTTGGGCTTGTACCACTATCGAGAGTATCCCTAAAGTTAGGAACCATATTTCCCTCTTGATCATTATATTCTGGATAATGCTAGGCCGTGACATCTTCAATCTCTATTTCGTCCACATCATTTAGCTCGCCGTTACTAGCCACGTCAACGGTAGGGGCATCCTTAACAATTTCATCAGGATTTAGCCGGAACATCTCCACAAGTTGCTCATCAGTAAAGTCATGAATGATTTCTCCTTCTTCAGGAGTATAACTCACAGACCTCCTGACAATCCCTTGCAAATCAAATATCATAGTGAATTGAGACTTGATTTGCTGTAGGGGAGCAACATCATACTCGTCTTGCTGAGATGGTTGATCTGCTAGATTTAAACATTTAACACATCAATCATTTGTCAATAATCAAGACACTTAAATATCAAATACATATAAACATTAAGTACATAAGTTTAATACATGATTTTATTACACAAGATTTAAAAATACATAAACATCTAAACATTACTTTTATCCTGAATCATGGGCTCTTCTACAAGCGGGGCTGAGGACGAGGCTCCCTGTTCTTGTGACTTCTTGGAGCGCCTTTCTTTGGCTTGTGTGGCAGCCGCATCATCTCCTTCCTCATCATCTCCTCCCTCTTCCTCTCCTGCACTATCATCACCTCTTTCTTCTGTCACATCCTCATCATCATCCTCATCATCCTCATCATCACCACCATCATCATCTCCCTCTCTGATCTTGAGAGGCTCATCTTTAGATCCTTTGAACCTCAACATCAACTTCTTGTTCTTCACCTCAAGATCCTCTATCCTTTGTACTAACGAGGTCTGCTGCTCACGAAGCTCAATCTCCCAAGCCTAGGAGATAGTGAGCTCCATCAGCTGATTGATATGAGTAGCCAGCAGCTTAAACACAATCCGGTTAAGATTGGCCAGCTGCTCCTCTAACCCAACTGTAGGGAGAGAGGATCCAAAGTCAGTGGGACTTGAGATGCAGTCCTAGCTCTGTGGGTGGTGGTAGTGGTGGTGGATGTAGTGTAGATGGGTGGTGGCATAGGTGTAGATAGTGATGGAGTGGTTGTAGTAGTGGAATCTGGAGGTGTGGTAGAAATGGTGGGTGGAGTGGTAGTAGTGGAAGGTGGAGGTGTGGTAGTAAAGGTGGGTGGAGTGGTAGTATTGGAAGGTAGAGGTGTGGTAGTAATGATAGGTGGAGTGGTAGTAGTGGTGGTGGGTGAGGTAGTGGTGGTGGTAGCTGTGGTGGCAGTGGGGAAAGAGGTAGTGATCAACGTGTACCTCCATCTCTTGGGCTTCATCCCGTGGGGCTGAGCCATCCTCTTTTTCCTCGAAGCCTTCGAGGAGGATGCGCCCCCTGGGATGCTGGGCTGGTCTGGGGTGTAGGTAGGATCTGTCGTAGTCTCCCCAGACTAGCCCAGGCGTCCACCAACCGCCCGAATCCCTCGCTTGGTGGCAACCACCTTGCTGTCCACCGTTCGAGTCAACGGCTCCTCATTCGACTCCTCCTCCTCATCAGTTCGGATGTCATGATGGAATCTCGCAGACTCTACTCCTCCTAGGGTGGATGATGGAGATGTCACATCAGTAGTAGTGGCCCTAGATTGGGTGGGGCCAGTATCTCCACCATCACCGCTATCATCATCATCAGAATCATCAGCGGGGAGCACAATCGGCTCAGTGCCTGAGTCACTGTCATTATGGCACCACTTCTTCCGAGCTAGCGCCACATATTGCTCATGGGCCAGATGCCCAAATAGTTTCCTGACAAGGGGTTTCACCTGCTTTCCCCTGTACACCTTCAGCCTGCCTAAGGTGGTATCATCCATCACCTCAAGCACCACAACATCCTCTTTCTCCTTTGTCAGCAAAGGGAGCTTCTGGTCAAACTTCATCTGCATAAAGAGAGGGTACATTCAAAAGCCTTTCTTGCCCTTCGCCTCGATGTTCTCCACCAGATAGGTGAAGATCATTTTCGAGAAGTTGAACGGATGGTTCAGCACCAACACCACATAGGGGTTCTACATCTGATCAGAGAGCTCATCGAAGCCTCCCTTCCTTGAGGCAATGCACTTAAGCAGCACATGGGTTAAGTACTTAAATTGGGGGCACAGGTTGCTCTTGTTGAGCACACCTGCGTTGATATCCCCCGAGTACTTGGCCCGTAGAAAACAGCCTCGTACAGTCAGTGGGTGTAGTCATGTAGGGCAGTCAGCATCATCCCCAAACTCCAAGACTGTCCTGAGATCATCCTCAGTGATCTCTATAGCCTGATAAAAAATGGAGCTTCTGATACAGTAGGGCTCTGAGGACGTGTCGACAACAGCGCTTTCCCAGAAAACCTGCTGAACTAAACGATACGGAGTAAACGGAGTCGATATAGCATGGAAGATCCTCTATCTCCGTAAGAATGTAATAATACCCGAGAAATCGGCCGCGTTCCGGGAGGTCAGATCCAGATGAGCAAAAATGTTATACTTTATGCTCATAATCCAACGACTCGCCATCTGTTACACAATGTAAATAAACATTAGTATGTGTAAATGAGTATCAATTTGATTCATTTGACTTGAAATCTTCTGTTCTGTCGTGTGATTGAACTATGCGACTGAGATCTAGTCGTGCGATTGAGCTCATACGTATGACTGAGCATGCAACTGGGCTTAGTCGTATGCTATCCCATGCGTTTACACCAGTCGTGGGACTGAATTCATACGCATAGTTCAGTCGTGCGATTGAGCCATTCGCCCAGCTCAGTCGTGCGATTAAGCCATTCGACCAGCTCAGTCGTGCGATTGACGTTCATCTAGGTGTCCATTCGCATGACAGACTTTTTTCCATTCAAATTCAAATTTTGAGCAAAACTTGATGTTAGACGTTGTGGTTTGGCCCATTAGTCTCGCAAATGACCGACATAACACCTAATAACCTTTATTTGAACAATATACTTAGTTTTATAGGTTTCTTAGGCAAACTAAGTCTCGATTAAGTTTAGGGCTTAGATTCGATCATTAGGGCATGAACTGATTGAACTTTGGAGTGAATAGCGTCACGCATTACTTGGATAAACACTAGAAATTGTTAGATCACAATAATTAGTAGTCTAGAACAGTCAAAAGAAAATCGGGCAGCGTAACGGTACTCCGTGCGATAAAGTGAGCGATTGGGGTGAATGGGCGTCTGCGACCGACTCACCCTCTATTTATACTATGGTTTCCTCCATTCGTGCGACTGAACCTTGTCTCACTCTTGATTCGTGCGACTGAGGGTAAGTCGTGCGACTGGTACAGTCGGTCACCTTCAGTCGTGCGACTAGGTGTCAGTCGTGCGACTGTCTCATTCAGTCACTTCCATTCATGCGATTGGTCCATTCTTGTGATCCAATCATGTGAATTTACTCATGCTTATGGTCCAATCGTACGTCTGGTCCATACGTGTGGGTTAATCGTGCGATTGGGCTCATACGTACAGTCCAATCGTACGACTGGTCCATACTCCTGATCCAATCGTGCGAATGGCTCATACTCATGAGTTTGAACTTTTGACCATTCATACACTTAACACTTTTACTTATTGATAAGATATTTTGACCAATGATCATCTTAGACATGATCCGTTTAATAACAAAACAGTTTGTCACCTCAGACGTGACCCTTTTACATTTGAAAAACCCCATTGGTCACCTCAGACGTGACCCTCTTAGTGAGTGATTCCCAGATTGACTTTTGATGCGTAGTCCGACATTTACCTACTAAATTAACTTAAATTAACTGAATTAAACAACTGGAAATAAAACAAAACTAAAAACAAAATTTTGTAATTTTATGTGAGGTTGAAATCCTAAGATAATTATCTACCAGATTTTTCTTCTTGGACAGTATAACATCTAGTTACTTTGATCATAACCGGAGCGATTCATCATGGAATCATAAAGGTCTATCAAATCATTAGGAACATTTTACCAAAACCTTTTGATGCTAGATTCTTGTTTTCATCGAGAGTCATTAGCAAGTCTAGGAAATATTACTTGTGCTACAAGATGCACATAGTGGTTTTGACTTTCAAGAGTTGCAGCCACGATGATTGTCAGTATACTTGTCCTCTTAAATCCATACACAGATTTGTGAACACACATTGGTGATGATTTAAGGTTTAATTATTTCAACAAGCATTTGTGGATCTCACGCTTATATGGTAATCAACTTTCCTCATGATATTTTTGAGTGGTCTATGGGTAGTATTCAAGAAGAAACTATTCTAGAGCTTTGAAAGAGATGCTAAGCCTCAGGTCAGTGCCACTGCACAGCAGAGTGGTGTTGGGGTTTGTTAGAACAAGATACATAGTTTAACCATTTAAACTTTGTTAAAACGCAGCGGAAACAAACTTTATAACATAGTTTATTAACTGAAAATTTCGGTTTCAAATTGATATTATAAAGTTACAAACAAACAAACTTTATAACATAGTTATATATATAATTAACCTTTTAATTGTATAACTCACACACACTCCATTATTATTTTATGTTATTTAAGTAACTTAAATAACATTACAAACAATATCTATGAACAAAATATCCATATAAATTGTTCAATCTCATATGCAACTTATTTAGAAAACCCATTTTCTAAATTGGTGTATTTATTTAATTGTATGATCATATCATCAATTAAATATTATTTGGTGTTTGCTAAGCTTGTTATTGGGTATGACCCGACTTGGATCATAACGTACTAACAACATCAATGTTCTATGTGTCTTGGGCATAAAGAA
>BJCM01071057.1:0-25331 GCA_018326385.1 Flaveria bidentis | reverse complement strand
GGAATGAATTCCACCCAACACTCCTCTTGGACATGCAGTGTTGAAAGATATAGCATAAAAGCTTCCAATAATTATAAACACGAGCTCTAAAAAACTGTTTCTTTGGGAAATGATCAGGATGACCCATTTCTTCATTATCAACAACAAATCAATGAATTTAAGATTTTTCAGTTCGAAAACTTCATCTTCGTTCGAACAACAAATTCAACAGATTTGATGAAATATACTGCAATTTGTGATTCAAATTATGTTTCTGATGATGAAACACAACTTTAATTCACAATGTTTCACTCGAATTGTCAATCAATTACAGATTTCAGTGGATTTTTGAAGTTTCTATGTTAGACAGAACTTCAAAAACACTCAACCGAAAGCTCTCATACCAATTGATTGGATCAATTGATTCAATCTGTAATGATATATGTAAACAATTCAAGAAAACACAAACAATTGTAATCAAATCAAGCAATATCAACAAATTCACATTTTATTGATATAGCAAAGACAATTACAAGAGTAAGAAAGCAGTTAACAACAAAAACTCACTCCCGACTCTCACTAAGTTCTACTCTAGTCTAGGCTATTTATACTAGAAACTAAGGAAGTAACAATTTACAAAACTAGTCTCTATACTAGTACAAAATATAAAATAGACAATAAAAGACTAAATGTTAATCTTCCAAGGGTTCTAACACTATTCTATGAGAATTCAAATAATGGTAAGTGTTTATCCCAACTTCTACCAATATCAATGATGCATGTTCGGAGCATATCTTCAAGCATCTGAATAGTTCCCTTTGACTGACCATCTGTCTGAGGATGATAAGCTATACTAATATGTAACCTCGACCCCATCGTATCGTGACATCTCTTCCAAAACTTGGATGTAAACCCCACAGGCGAATGGAGACTGGTGCACCATGGTGAGTTACAATCTCCTTGATAAACGGATCCGCTAACCTCTTAGATGAATACGTTTCACGAATCAACAGAAAGTGAGCACTCTTTGTCAGACAGTCAACTATTACCCATATAGCATCATACCTACTTCAAGTACGAGGTAGCGTCGTAATAAAGTCCATGATGATATGCTCCCACTTCCACTCAAGTATATCCGAAGGTTGGATCTTACCGTATACCTTCTAATGCTTCGCCTTCACTTGTAAGCAAGTAAGGCACTTACTCACATTCTCCGCTACCACGCGCTTCATACCGGGCCACCAATAATATTTATTCATATCATGATACATATTTGTAGCGGAACGTTGGTCAGCTTTATGTAAAGTACATCAAAAAAAGCATGTTCTTCAAAGTCTTTGGAAGAAATATGTCTTCACTTCATTGGCTTCAGAAGACTTTGTCTTTGAATCTTAGGAAGACTTCACTTTTAGCTTCGGAAGATATTAGTGTTTGCTTTGGAAGATTTTACACTTAGTGTCACACCCTGAAAATCCACGTGTAGAGTTTTACCACTAGCTGTGTGAACAAACCAGGATCACATTCACTACTTACTCAGAACTAAACTATATGTCACATTAAAAAATAAAACTAATAAAAGTTCAAACTTTAAAACCATGCGGAAGCGTTTGGTAAATAAGAGACACTCAAGGTATATAAATGCAAATTTTGGTAAAACATGCGCCAACCCATCATTTAAATCAAATAAATGAAATCAAGTACCATGACTTAAAATAAAGCCTTATAATGCATGCTGGACCCGTGATATGCTCTAAATAGTAACTTGAGTTAACGACCTTAGAATAGCATATTAAAAATGTCAACACAATGGTTGGTGAACTCAAGATTTTACGTTTAACATAATCAATAACATTTGCATAACATCAGAAGTGTATTGAAATAGATATGTAACACCTAACTATTTTTTTTGAAGACTCAACCAAAAGAATAAAGTTAAGAAAAAGAAAGAAAAGATATATTACCCAATTTAAGGGATAAAAAGTGTCAAAAGGACAAAAAGGTTTAAAAGTTGGTGATAAAGGTGGCAGGCCACCTATTACCCTCTCTTCACACTAAACATTTGGATTTTTCTTTAGAGAGGGAAAGGGGAGATGAACACTCTCGGTTTGAAGAAGAACAAGAGCACAAAGTGCGAATTCAAGGTAAGAATTCGTGTGTTTATGGTGTTTTTAACTGGTTTAGGCCTTGGGTATTTGCTTATGCGTGTTATATGTTTTTGGGTGTGTGTTTGTTGGGTTTTAGGTGTTTGAACTCGATTTGCAAACGGGTTGAAGAAGTCGTACCCAAAGAGCTGCAAAGGTGAGTTCTAGAACCACTCTTTTTACTTGTGTTAACTGTTTTGGGGTTGGAAATGCATGTATGAACATTTTTATTAAAATGGGTTTTATACTTGTGTGTATATTTGTGTGCATGATGCGGATGGGGTTTGATTTTGGGCTATGTATGGGTTTTATGATGTTACGGTTGTTTTTCTATGGCTTAGAATGTAAGATTTAAGCTTAGAACATGATAGGTGATGTTTGGGGACTGAAATCTGATGTTTAGGTGTGAATGAAGCTGCTCATTCGCCCATATAGGAGTAATGTGCCTAAGTTTTAGAATTTGTCTAAGTGTTTCCATACGCCCGAAACTTCATGCGCCCAAATAGGGCTCATGCGCCTGAAATGTCTTTATGCGCCTGGATGGCCATGCGACTAAAGTTAATGTAGAAGACCAGAAGTGGTACGGACAAGTTCTGCTCTTGCACATTGGCAAATGCGAAAGAGTAGAGGACATGAAAACGAACAACATACTAATGCTGAAGAGTTTAGTCTAGGTGACTACTCCAGTACGTGCGTTTTCCTAATTATTGTGTGTTATACATTGTTAGATCTTGGCGAAACCATATGGTTTCACACACACAGGAAGAGTCTATCCTGGTGACCACTCCGTATGTGCGTTATGGGGAACTTTTCGCTTAATCCTGTACGAATTGCTTGGTGCTCTGGAGGGGAGAGTTTAGTACATGACAAGACCTAGATAGTAGTGAAAGATAAAAATGTAAGAAATGTACAAAACATACAATGATCAAGATAATAATTATTACCTTGATGTACGTATGATATGTGACCATGTGCGATAGTAATGAAAATGATTTAATAAAGGAGAGGTAATATAATGTTTTATAAAACTAGAACTCACTTAGTAACACTAACTTTTATGTGTTCCCAGTTGGCAGGTAATGGTTGCTGAGGATGGCATGAGGTGGCTACTTGGCTTATTTTGGATGGCATCCATTTTGTATAACGATAATGTTTTTCTTTGTAATACGAACCAGTTATGAATATTGTATTATTTTGCAAACGCCACTATTTATATATGAAATGGTATAAACTAATTCCGCTGCAATGTTTTAATAATGTTAACTATATGTTTTATGTACGATGATTGACCAGCTGTGAACGTCCCGGGAACGGGGCCTTACAAGTTGGTATCAAAGGCAAAGTTTAAGTGAAACTGGTAAATTTTCAAAAGAAACATAAACTTAAATTGAAAATGGGACGGAAGGGAAGGGATGACAGTCTGAGTAGTTACGTGCCATCAGGTATTTTTATTAATAATAACCGGTATTAAGTGTGCATATTATGTGGTTTATGTGCCTTTAGTAGATTTAGATACCGATGCAGTCAAGATAGGACATGCATGGGGTATGAAGAGTAAATTATGTGGCTAATCACAACTGGCCACTTATTTAGGGACTTACTATACTTGATATAAACTAAGTAATCCCCTTGAATAATCACGTTGGTGTTTGAATCTTATGCCGTGTTAGAGGATGTTCGGTGGTAGATCTTCGAAGGTTTCGTCTGGTGAAGGTTGTGGTGGACGTGGTAGGGGATCGTGTGTCACGAGAAGTATGACTAGGGGTGCTGAAATGGCACTCGAAGAGCCCGAGATCCATCACCCGGAAGGCGGTGATGATAGTGCTAACCTGAAGACCGTATTGAAAGAGGCAGTCTTCGAGGGAGTTCAACAGGTGCCGTTTGTGGTGATTGAGGTGATTAGAGAGATGAGGGAGGAGGTCGTAATTGAGGAGGATGTGAAGGGTGGCGGGGACCGAAACTTGAATGGAAAGAGATTTGGGCATGGAGGGGCCATTCTGAACAACAAGGCTACGAGAATGGATGACCAGCGTGTGGTCACATCCAGTGAGGGGGTGAAGAGTTGTAGTAATTTTGGGTAGAACTATACAAGAGAGTATAGGTGGGGATCAAACCTCTGCTTCAATTGTGGGACGCCCGGTCATCTGGCAAGAGATTGTGGGGTGATAAAGTGTTATAACTGCGGTGGAAGCGGTCACATAAGTAGGGATTGCAAATAGCCAACACAGAGAGTATTGGAGCAAGGAAGACGACCAGAACTAAAGGGTAGAGGGTGAACACAGGGTCTTCACAATGATGCAGGAGAAGGCTAGGACGGACCCCGATGTTATGTCAGGTACATTTCTAGTAAACAAAACTTTAGCCTCTGTGTTATTTGATTCTCGTGCTAGTAAAAGTTTTATTTCTTCTACTTTTTGTGCTAAGTTGCCTGTTATTAGTAGGAGTACAGATACGCCCTATGATGTAGAAACTGCCAAAGGTAAGTGTACCCGGATTTCCGAGATGATAGAAGGTTGTGACGTAGAATTAGAAGGTCACAAGTTTCTTGTTAGACCCTTTGTGATGATCTTAGGCGGGTTTGACATAGTCCTAGGAATTGATTGGCCGGAGGACTACGAGGTGATTATTGTGTGTCGTAGGAAGATGATTCGATTGACAGCGCCTAACGGGAGTTCAGTTTTTTACGGTGACCGAGTCACTAAGATTCCAAAAGCGATTTCGATGGTAGTGGTAGGAAAGTGCATAAGGCGTAGATTTAGTGCCTACTTGGCCTACGTAAAGGACGTGGATACGAAAACACCACAACTGACCGATGTACCGGTTGTGTGTGACTTTCCGGACGTGTTTCCCGAAAAATTACCAGGAGTGCCACTAAACCGTGGGATTGAGTTCCAGATTGACTTGACATTGGGTGCTCAACCTGTTGCTAAGGCACCGTATCGGTTGGCTCCAACTGAGATGAAGGAACTGATGGAGCAACAACAGGATTTGTTTGATAAGGGTTTCATTAGACCGAGTATCTCTCCTTGGGGTGCTCCGATCTTATTTGTAAAGAAGAAGGATGGTAGTATGAGAATGTGTATAGACTACCGTTAGTTTAACAAGTTGACAGTGAAGAATTGGTACCCGATCCCGAGAATTGATCACTTGTTTGATCAGCTTCAGTGTGCTAGTTGGTTCTCGAGGATAGACCTTCGATGATATCCTGATTAATTCAAAAGACGAGAATGAGCATGTCGGTCGCATTCGAGAGGTGTTGGAGACGTTGAGAAGCGATAAGTTGTATGCTAAATTCTCCAAGTGCATATTCTGGTTGTGCGAGGTTCAGTTTTTGGGTCATGTAGTGAATCCTAACGAGATTATGGTGGACCCAACAAAGGTGGAGGTAGTAATGCAAGGGAAGTCTCCAAAGACGGCATCCGAGATTCGTAGTTTATTCGTTTTGGCCGGCTATTACCAAAGATTGATTCAAGACTTCTCTAAGATCGCTTCTCCACTAGCCAATTTGACCCATAAAGATGTAAAGTTTGTATGGGGTCAAGATCAGGAGCAGGCGTTTGAGGAGTTAAAGGCAAGGTTGACTCAAGCTCCAGTTCTATCATTATCCGATGGAAGCAAAGATTTGGGGGTTTACTCACATGATTCCTACTCGGGGTTGGGGTGTGTCTTGATGTAGCGAGGAAACGTTATACCCTACGCATCCCGACAATTGAAAGTTCATGAGGTTAAGTATCCTACTCATGACTTGGAGCTAGCAGCCGTGGTCTTGCGTTAATGATATGGAGGCACTATCTATACGAGATGAAGTGGACCATATTCAGCCAAGATACATAGAGCCTTTCTGAATTATTGCTCAAGTAGGAGAGGTGGCCTATAGGTTGGAGTTACCAGAAGAGTTAAGTGGAATTCATCCGACATTCCATGTATCTCATCGGAGAAAGTGTTTAACAGATAAGGATATGATTATTCCACTAGAGGATATCGAGTTAGACGAACGGCTCAATTATGTGGAGCAACCGGTGGCGATCATTGATCGTAAAGAGAGGAGGTTAAGGAATAAAGTGGTTCTGTTAGTGCGTGTACGGTGGAAACACGAAATGGGATCTAAGTATACATGGGAGACGGAGGAAGAAATGAGAGAACATTACCCATGATTGTTTGAGGAATAACAGGTTTCGGGGAGGAAACCTATATAAGAGGTGTGGACTGGTAACAACCGGTTATTTTTTTTGAAGACTCAAACAAAAGAATAAAGTGAAGAAAAAGAAAGAAAAGATATATGACCCAAGTTAAGGGGTAAAAAGTGTCAAAAAAACAAACGGTTTAAAAGTTGGTGATAAAGGTGGCATGGCCGCCCATTACCCTCTCTTCACACTCAACATTTGGATTTTTCTTTAGAGAGAGAAAGGAGAGCTAAAAACTCTCGGTTTGAAGAAGAACAACAGCAGAAAGTGCGAATTCTAGGTAAGAATTCATGTGTTTATGGTGTTCTTAACCGGTTTAGGCCTTGGGAATTTGCTTATACGTGTTATATGTTGTTTGGGAGTGTGTTTGGTGGCTTTTAGGTGTTTGAATTTGATTTGCAAACGGGTTGAAGAAATCTTGCCCAAAGAGCTGCAAAGGTGAGTTCTAGAACTCCTCTTTTTACTTGTTTTAACTGTTTTGGGGGCTGGAAATGCATGTATGAACGTTTTTATTAAAATGGGTTTTATACCCGTGTGTATATTTGTGTGTATGATGCGGATGGGGTTTAATTTTGCGCTATGTATGGGTTTTATGATGTTATGGTTGTGTTTCTATGGCTTAGAATGTAAGATTTAAGCTTAGAACATGATAGGTGATGTTTGAGGACTGAAATTTGTTTTTTAGGTGCAAATGAGGTTGTTCATGCGCCCAAACAGGGCTCATGCACCTATGTTTTAGAATTTGCCTAAGTGTTCCCATACACCAAAATTTCATGCACCCAAATAAGGCTCATGCATCTGAAATGTCCTCATGTGCCTAGATGGCTATGCCACTAATGTTAATGTGGAAGACCAGAAGTGGTACGGACAAGTTCTACTCGTGTGAAATGGCAAATGCGGAAGAGTAGAGGACATGTGCATGAACAATATACTAATGCGGATGAACAACATACTAATGAGGATGAACAATATACTAATGTGGATGAAGAACATACTAATGTGTATGAAAAACATACTAATGTGGATGAACAACAGACTAATGTGGATGAACAACATACTAATGCGGATGAGAAGGAGGAAATGCGGCCAAATGTCATAGAACTAGAGGAAATGCAGCCGAAAGGCATGCGACTAAAGGCCATACAATTGAACATTGTGCGACTGAAGTCCATGCACCTGAATGCCATCCGACTGAGGATCATTCTCATGGAAGTCATACGATTGAAGGCTATGCGACTGAGAGTCCATACGCCCCTTAGTGCCCATGCGTCTGGAGACTTTCCACATGCTTAAGTGTTCTCATGTGCCTCGAAGGCCATGCTACTGAATAGTGCTCATACGCCCAAATAGGGCTCATGCGCCTGAAATGACTTAGACTATTTTCTGACTTTCACGAGAATAATGGAGGGTAGGCTTTGACTTGGGAGGTTCCTGGGGGTTCGTGTAAGTTGACTTTTAAAGTCATAGATGTTGTGACGGGCATGAATGATCATGTATGATTGATGTGTGATTGATGATGTTTGATGATTATGTATGATTGTATGCTATGTTCCTTATTACATATGTATGATGTGACTCTACGTGGTGTGATTATTATGACGAACGTAAAGTATTATCTTAACAAAGTGAAAGATTTAAGATAATGAAAGCGGAACATAATGAATTAACGAATAAAATTCCTTGCAAGCAACTGGAAGGAGGTTCACAACTCATTAAGAGTTGTAACCTCAACTGTGTGTCTACAGCGTCCGTTTTAGCTAACTCATATGGGTTCATACACACAGTAAGAGTTCAATCTAGGTGACTGCTCCAATACGTGTGTTTTCCTAATTACTGTGTGTTATATAGTGTTCGATCTTGGCGAACCCATAAGAGTTGACACACACAGGAGGAGTCTGTCCTGGTGACCACTCCGTATGTGCGTTATGGGGTCCTTGTCGCTTAACCCTAGACGAATTTCTTGGTGCTCTGGAGGGAAGGGTTAAGTACATGACAAGACCTAGATAGAAGTGAAAGATAATTAATTTACAAAATGTACAAAAGGAACAATGATCAAGATAATAATGATTACCTTGATATACGTATGATATGTGATTACGTGTGAATAATGAAAAATTTTAATAAAAGAGAGGTAATATAAAGTTTTATAAAACTAGAACTCCCTCAGCAACACTGACATTTATGTGTTTCCAGTTGGCAGGTAATGGTTGCTGAGGATGGCACGATGCGGCTACTGGGCTTATTTTGGATGGCATCCATTTTGTATAACGATAATGTTTTGCTTTGTAATACAAACCAGTTATGAATGTTGTATTATTTTGCAAACACCACTATTTATATATGAAATGGCTTAAACTAATTCCGCTGCAATGTTTTAATAATGTTAAATATATGTTTTATGTGTGATGATTGACTAGCTATGAGCATCCCGGGAACAGGGCCTTACAAGATAGCTAGCCCATTTTCACAAGTAATAACCATAGTGATTTCGCGATCGAAGCTGATGGTGTTGTGTTTGTTGCCTCCTGTCACGACTACCTGGTTGTGACAATGTTTGTGTTTAGGATAATATTGCACCTATTTGACCTCGAGTCGCACAGGTGGGGCTTGTCAAACCCAGTAGTACAACCCAAAATTTCCATCTAGTTACCATTAGTAATGATCCGAAAGTGTGAGGACTTTCAAGGTATAATGCACTATGTTAAAACTATACACAACTTATAATAATAAAGCGTTTGTATCAAGTATGATATCTCCCTATAAGAGAGTGTATAAAAAGTGTGGGGCATGAACTTACCTCATGCACAGCGAACAATAACAAAGAAAACTAAAGATGGAAGGAAAGAAAACCCTTCAATGGTTACCTAGAATACACAATTACATAAGTTCGTGTACACAGAAAGCTTAACAACTCTAAGAATACTTAGTTGACCTATTTGGCCCGTTGGTGAGATATTAGTTGAAATATCATTTAATCTAGCGTATGAACTTAGCATAAATGAACATCATACAAGTTATCCACGTATATCACATCATCAACCCAAGTTCTACCTAGATTATCATGCTACATTAGATTATCATACAACTTATGTGAATCCCAAACAACCAACATGCTCAACACAATTTTAAATACATTACAAGAAATAAAACATACATGGAGTCTAATCATGCATTAGATGCCATGTGAAGCCATTCAGGTTCACATCCTAAACCCTACCAATCCTACTAAGTAGGGGCCTCAGACTTGCACGCATGTATGACCATCATAATCACATTCACCAACAATGTTCATTCCAATCAACATACACAATAATGATCAATTCCAATCCCAAACATGATTTCCTAATCACTAACCACAATTTGTCATCATGTATAATCACCAAAATCCAAATTTCTTACATGATCAACCAAACATCCGAACAACTCAATAACATATTCTATCACATTAAACATCATAAATAATTATTTTAACATGACCCTAACATCATAATCATGCCCAAATCATCATATCCAATGTTATTCCAAAATAAAGTTTCTATTTTGCGTAAGTAACACCCAAAATCAATCTAGTATCTAATTCAATCATAATTTCATCAAGTTTATACCTAATCATGTTCATAGCATTTATTCTAACATGATAATCATCACTAAATCATCACTTTCCCAATCATCATGCATAAAAATTTCTACTTTTAGTAAGTTAAGATCAACACCTCAAATTCATGAGTTTTCTTGCACAATCCAATTATACTAACATCTAACATTGTATCCAACATCATATCATCATCAATTTATGAATTTCAAGAACAAATAGTTTAGTCTTAAGGAAATGTATGAACTACATGATCAATCCATGGATTTCTTACATAATCATCATAACCCAACATTCAAAAAACATAACCAACATCATATTAACATCTAACAATCATCAATTTCATGTTTTCATAACCAATTTTGAAACTAGGGTTCATCAAGGTCAAAAACTAAGAAAAAACAATCAAAACTAACTGTTAGATGTGTAGAAATCAACAATTATACTTGCAAAACAACTTGGAATGCTTGAACCAAATCAAAATCAATTGTTTGTGTGTGTTTTTGATTGAATTCACAAAGGGTGGGGATTCTTCAGATGCTTGGGGCTGAATGAAGGGTTTGGGGGCTAGAGTTTGGTCTAATATTGGTAAGTTTTAGTTTTAGAATAATTACAAAGTTAACCCCTTTATTTATATTTTATAAAAAACTAATATTTATAACACTTTTTAACAAATTTTAAGAACATGTTATAAGTATTATTAGTCAATAATTATAATCATAACCATTTACAATAAGTCACACAACACATAAAATATATACAACACGTTGTCACATTATCGCGTAAAATCCACAAAATAAATATTTTTAATTCTACAAATTCATGAATCACATAATCACAACTAATAATAATCATTATAAATTAGATTATCATTATATATCATAGATTATTATTATTAAGTAACCAACGTAACTAGTGTGTACTCACGACACGTGTATGCAAGACCTCACGGAAGTACCGAAGTTTAGTAACGAAAAGTTACTGGATGTCACACTTAGAATATTTCTAATGCAGGGTGTAAAACTTCTGAAGCAAAATTCTACTTTTCACTGAGTGCATCCATGTAGGGGAGACTTAGTCTGTTCTAGGTGCATCAACCTTTCATTAAACCTTACACAAGTCTTGCTGGTTAGTTGAACTTGGAAGTGTACGCATCATTAGTCATATTCTCGGCTTCTAGATATAGAAATTCCTTCTCTGTTTTGTCCCACTCCCGATGTGAACAATACTCCATAGCAACCAATTCATTGTACTTGGATCACCTAATCTTGGCTACCAATCGCTTTCTCTTAGCCTGAAGAATGTTGTCGTAATAGCATAATGCCAAGTCAACAAAGGAATGACTGACACACATTAATTTATGATCTTCCCAACACTAAAGGATGTCTACGGCCATTTCCATTTCTCGAACTCAATGGTGGACTAGATTAGCATTTTTGTTACCATCAAACGTCAGGGCTTGCAGCACTAAAATGCCCTATAATTGCACCCAAACTGTCTCCTTCTCTTATTCATCCTCCTTGTCATTATCACAACTACCACATTAGGGTTAGATAGTTCCTCCTTAGATTATTTAGTCTTCTTAATTGACTTTCCTATCTACTTCTTATCATTCTTCCCCTTTATCTTTGCTTTCCCCATCTTTAACAACTTTAATCACCTCTGTTGGGGTTCAACAATGTAATAAATTAAAGCATACCAAATAATAATTACAGCCGACTGAAGATCTCATTATACAAATTCAAAAACCATGTTGATTACAACAAAAAACAACAATACAAGACAATTGAACATGAAAAATTCAAAATCAAGACAAATAGAATGGTCAAAATTAGGTCATGTTGTAACAATAGTATAAATAGACCCACTAGTGCATTTTTTCAAGTGTGGCTCTTATGTGTGTGTTTCTCATGGCGTGAGACAACACCAATGGATAATTTGTCTCATTTGGGTGGGTTTGATTTCATCATCCATCTATGATTCTCATTATAATTTGTTCATGAACATCAATGAAATCATAACATTATTATTATTAGCCATATCTCTGTTTTTTATTCACACACATACACAAATCTTAATCTTGATTTCTAAATCTGAACATGATGATTCCTAAGGTCCAAGTTCATTTAATGTGTCATTTTAATTTAATAACCTTATTCACCATAAAAGGTAAGACATTTTTAATAACATTGTAGACCTCATCAGTAATGACCTCCCTCAGTTGATTTAAGTGTAGCTGATCCCTCTCCCTCCGTGTGACTATGGAGATCTGACTCCTCGTGAACATTCTTTAGAGCCAAGGCTTTGCTTCCGGTGACACATAGCCTACATGCATGCCCGCTATGAGCACCTTTTAGAGTCGATTTTCCTGATTTTCTACCAACTATACATTCTATATACTATATGTTTTAAAAACCAATAAAGCCATTCAAGGTAACTGGTTGGATCATGATAAGTACGGTAAGTCCTTAATTACAATGGCCAAGTATGATTAACTACTTACCTCACCCCTATGTCGTGAACACTCACTATCCTAAAACATGATATTATTCATACCTACTAAACACATAAATTCAAGCCATACACACACATAATGCTAGTTTATAGGAAAACTTACCTCATGGCACGTTGCTACTTGGGATGACATTCCTTCATTTAGTCCTATTTTTAGTTTATCTTTAGGTTTGCAAAATATATTTACCCAATTTTTCTTAAACTTTGGCTTTGATACCAACTTGTATGGCCCCGATACTGGGTAGCATAATAGTCGGTCAATCATAGCACACAACATAATATAATATGTCAATATAAGAAAACAAATGAAGCGAAATACTTTTCCATATCCATAAATAGTTATCAAATTACATGTTTTTGAAACAAAAGCATTAACATTGTACTTTACGTATTAAAACAGAGGTTTAAACAAGTGAATGCTAGACTCCTATTACCAAGTACCTTCATTATCCATGCCAATCCCAAGCAACATCATTACCTGCAATTGATATACATGCAAAGTCAGTGTTGCCAATTGATTTTTATTTTTATAGTGATATAGAAAATATACTTTTTAAAACTTCTTTTGATGAGCTCACATTCACAATACCAAATAGTCGAATTGACTTAACATGTTCATTATCTTTCTTTCTCTTTCCTTTTCATAACTAGGATTGCATAAGGAAAAACCCAACATCATATGCTTGGCAAAAAAAATCAAACCCCTATTATTAAAACATTGAACATGAAGCTAACCCCTTACACTACACTGCTAGACATGAAGCTTGGTCATGAACAAGGGTCCTATTCATATATTGGTCAACCATAAGGATTACAGCTCAAATGTGCATCCTCATAGGCTGAATCAACTTCACATCCATTGAGCGAATGACACCTAAGATCATGAACCTCCAATCATTTTGCTCGTAAGACTTTTCATCATCATTAGGCCATAGGCTAACATTTATTCAGTTTTAGAGTAATTCCTTTTATTCATTAATGTCGTATTTTAACCATAAGTGATAATTATAAGGTATCATTTAATTATCAAGGCATAACACAGATCATTAATCATTAATCATATAACATTAACATGAGAATCTAAGTACAAAAAAGCATTAACTCGGATAAAATTATGTTTCAGTTATTACGAACAACAACAACTATATGGTAACTAAAATAATAAGGGTAATAGTAACTATGCAGGTAATATTACTTATGCTTAGGCATCTCCATAAACAAATGCGGGTGAGCTAAATAAATATAGGTAGTCAACAGTTGGTCATTGAGCTAAACAAAACAAATGTGAGTAATAATAGAGCATACAGATGTGATGGAATTAATGTGGTTGAAGAAACCAATGGGGTGCCCAATGCTGGTGTTCAACACTTAGAAAACATGATGTCTAGAGAACAAATATGGGTAGGCTAAACTAAGATGGCTGAGTAAACCCTCTATAAAATTTTAAACGTAGTTGTTTTCGGACATAATCAACATATGCATGACTCTAGTAAATGGATGTAGTCCTTTTTTAGTCATGATTTTCAACAAGGACACACCATCATAGAACATTATAGATATCATAAAAGTATAATATTTTCAATAATAATGCTACCTTCATTATAGAAAAGCTTAAGTTTCGATAAAGTTAACATATTAGCATGAATATTAGTCCCTAATAGTGTAAATCATGTAAATAAGGGGATCAAAAACTTGGCATAACAAGCATTCAAATGAATACTCTAAAACCCAAAAATAAACATGTGATCTACACACATGCACACGTATAGATTAAAATTTTACAAATGGAAACTCATAGAAACACACCATAGGAGCTCACACCTAGCTTAGGTCTATGAAGAAGTATGATAAAAGATCATACGTTTGGTGTAGTCTTTGACTTTTAGTTTCTAGAGTTGATGACACTTTCTCTAGATAAGATTTGCGGTTGATTCGATACGGGAGTGAGGGCAGGGTGGCTCACCCCCTTTATGCCCACATGTGGCATCTTTATGCTGTTGACCACTTTTGACCCTTCCACTTACTTAAAACTTCATCATACCTTTCATTTCCTTTTAAAAAAATTAGGCTCTACATCAGAGGGAAGTCTCTCTTTAACAACCCTCCTACATGTGAATAAGTAAAGATTATTGGGAAAAAGTTTCAAAGAAGAGATAGCGAGAGATTTAGGGAGTATTTTCATGAGAAATGAAATCCTCCTTATCTTGCATTTTTAGTATTCTATAAAGCATCTAAAAAGTCATGTATGATTATTGCAGTGTTTCCAAAGATCTTGTTATGCAATTGGGCCCCACCTTTATGCAATCGTCGATTTGTCACAAGAACGGCTACGATTAGTGATTGTCATAATTCATTAGATGTGTTTCACGTGTCTGTGTCATATTTTCCTTTAAGTTATAAGTGTGGTCCTCATATTTGGGTTTTTAGACACCCTATGTCTACCTAATGATTTGATGAAAATAAAAAGAGAATAAGATTAATCATTCGTTAAAAAATAGATAAATTATAGAATTTGGTTACATGAGGACCTACATGTGTTAGCTTATGTAGTGAAACGAATTGAAATTAAAAAAATGAATTGTTTTTTGAAATTAAAATAATGAAATTTTTAAGTATACCTCTCATAATTTTTCTTGTTAGATTCTTTTAGGTGGTCCTTATATTTAGTGGTGGAGCTTGTATAATTTTTTTCCTATCACTATATTAGAGGGTGGATTCAATATGTATAATGTTATAATACAAAATACACAAAAAACAATTACTTTTGACAAAGAAACAATGGTGACCAGGCCCCCTCGGGCCCTCAAAGCTCCACCCATGACTTTATTATATTACACTCTTTCTTACTAAATGATTAAGTTACTTAGATGTTTTTATAAAGGAGTGTAACGATTTAAGATGGTGATGGTATATTTAGGAAACTTTTTCTCAAATTGAATAACAACTTGTTAACTCATAAATAGAAATTTACATTGGTAAATAATGTCTAATGTATAGTTTGTTAGTAAAATCAAAAGCCCATTATGGCATTACATGCACTTTCCGGCTAACATGGATGGAATTCATTAAGATTGTAATGTAATATACCATAAGTGGATGTGCTAAATATGTGCTAAATCATTATTTTAGATTCATTGAGCTTGGATCTTTGGATTCATCATGTTTATTCTTGAAATCAAGAGTAAGATGGGTGTATGTGTGGGAATTAAAGAACAAAGAGATGAATAATAATAATGTTATAATTTAATTGATGTTGATAAACAAATTAAAATGAGAATCATAGTTGACTAATGAATTCAAACACACTTAAAGAAGGAATTCTCCTAGGTTGGTAATTCACACCATGAGAAACACACACAATAACCACACTTGAAAAAATGCACTAGTGGTTATATTTATACTATTGTTACAATATGACCTAATTTTGACCATTCTATTTGTCTAGATTTTAACTTTATTATGTTGAATTGTCTTGTATTGTTGTTTTTTTGTTGTAATCAACATGGTCTCTCAACTTGTACTGTCGGCTATGATTATTATTTGGTAAACTTCAGTTTATCGTATTGTTGAACCCAACAATATGAACGATAGTTCCAGACTCTTTTTATGTTTTTATATTCATTAACCCTTAAACATCTACAATTAACAAGTTATATAAATACAAAAATATGTACTTTTTACCATAATAATATTTTAATCATACATGAAATCAAAAGAAACCTCATGGGTCATCTTAACCCACATAACTAATTTGAGCAAAAATTAAAAAGCTATTTCTATTGAATTGTAATCATTTTGTTTCTATTCCCATCACATCTATATACTAACTTAAAAAGGTTTAACATGATATCCCCTACAAGAAGTAATCAACATATTTATATATCTAACATGTTATTTTTTAATATAATTATATATATTGGAAATCAAGACCCGCACATCTTCTCTTTTTATTTCTTGACACAAAATAATTCGATTATTACTTAATTTGATAGTTTAATCATCCAATTTTGGTGGATTATGAATTATTGAGTGATATAACTAAAACAATTTTACATTATTATTATTATTTTATAAAATATTTCCATACACTAGTAATACTTTAAATATTAGTTGACTAGTACTTTTAAGTTGATGTGAAACTATATATCAAAATATTTATTACTACCTAGATACACATGTTATTGGTCGTCCCATCACCTTCTACCTAAAACCTAACCTTGTATGGATTTAGTTTCGTATAAAGGTAGACGTGATATTTAACTAACTATACCACTGATATCGTAGCAAGATAAAACCATCTGATTAGTGATTATACAACAAATAAAATTACTTAAACTTCTTAATATATTAATTATATATGAATTTCTTCAAATGCAAAGTGAAAACCACAGTCATTCTATGTATTTCCAAAAAAATTGACAATTACTCCCAATTTGTTAACCAACACTTTGCAAGCATATACCAATCTCTTCACATGCAAAAAGACTAATGTCAAGAACCTTTTTTCATGTGACTTGATGGATTCAATTGAACATCTCAGATTTCCTCCTGAAAGGGTTAACCTCAATGGTTCAAGACTATGGACAATGACAACTAACTATAAATGACCAAATGACCCCATCCACATTGATCTTATATTTAATTGTACGTTAAAAATTTAGGTCATTCTTAACATCCCTTGTAAAATCAATGAAATTAAAAGCTATACTAAAGATCGAAGTGGGACCGCCTTATCAAATAACCTGTCACATGTTTAAAATGCTTGTATTTTATTTGTGTTAAACATTCTTACACAAGACCTAAATATATATGATGGTTTATTTTGGAGTAAGCATAAAATGTTTAAGTAGGTTTGGATATGGACACATCATTCATAACATATCATAGTGTGTTTCTTTTATTAAAGGGTCAAGCTAAACATATAACCTCTTTCGTTTTTATTTGTGTAATTTTTCTCATTTAGCTTGTCACACAATACAAAGATTCTGTGTATTAACATCGAAAATTGTTGCCGCAAATGGTTCATTGGTAATGATCATATGTTTCCACTAGTAATTTTATTTGTGTTGATTTTGCCGCTGCAAAAGCTGGAGTTTTCATCATTCCATATTTTCACAAATCAAACGTCCATGTACAAAAATATATTTAAATTTCCTAGAAACACAAATACATGACTAGAAAAACTCTTTAAAGTACATAAACGACATACAATATGTGTGCATACTAGACGTTTAGTAGCTCAACTATTTTGTTTAACATAAACATAAAACTACCAAAATGCATGTCATAAACTAGATATTCGATGCACTATTCACCCCCCTAGTCCGAATCTTCTTCATCGGCCTGATTCAAAGCCTTCTTCAGACACATAAATTGTGTTAGTTGTGTCAAAACATTTAGATCTTGAAGCAAGGTTGCAATTTGAGCCTTCAAAACAAAGTTTTCACTATATGTTAATGAACCAGAACAAAATTTAAACCCAAAATAGAATGTTTTAGTGTTTATTAAGTGTGTATAAATTTATTTAACTAATATATATCTAAACCTATATCACATAAGTATATTTTAGTTTCAACAGGGTAAATTTACCTAATCACATTTGAGTTTATCAAAAACATCATGATTTAAGTTTAAATGGTTCAACATGAAACGATTTAACTTCAATAGATTTCAAATGTGTTTCATAGTGATTTATCTCATTTTGATCTATTTAAACTAAAACTAAGATCATTTAAGTTTAAATGGTTCAACATGAAACGATTTAACTTCATAAAACTAAGATCATTTAAGTCTGTTTTAGTTTAGGTAAAAATGACATAAATTCACTTAAATACACTTAATATACACAACTTTAAGTTTATTCATGTCATTTTAAACCGTTTAAACTAAAATTACAATGTTTTTAAGTTTATTTTGTGTGTTCGAATAATTTTGACCCATAAACACTAAAACCTGTATTATTTAAGTATACTTTAGTTTCAATGGGTCAAAATGGCCTAAACACACTTGAGGTTATAAGAAACATCATGATTTATGTTTAAACATGTCAAAATGAACCGATTGAAACTATGATAGATGTAGAGAGTGTTTCATAGTATGTTTGGGGGTTTAAACCAAAACCTTGATAATTTAAGTCTATTTTAATTCAAATGGATCAAAGTGAACTCAACCCACTTTTATACACTTAACATATCCAAGTTTGAGCATATTAAAGTTTATTCTATTGGTCCCTAAAAGAATCACACATGTCAATTCAATTGCTGAGTTAATGGTTGTTCGGTTGGTATTCCCAAAAGTCCAAGTGTTAATGCGGATGAAGACCCTGCAGTAGAAGAACAAGTATTAGCTTACCACATTTGTTAATGCAGAAGGCAAAGAACAAAGGCTGACAAGTGTTTGTTCTTCCGTATTAACAAATGCGGAAGACCAGAAGAGATGCGAACAAGATTATGTTCATCCGCATGCCAATGCGGATGACCAGACAAGAATGCACAGAAGTATTTGTTCATCCACATTACCCAATGCACATGACCAACATACTAATGTGGAAAACCAAGTGAAGAAATGTTGATCAAGTCCGACTCATTCGTATTTGATAATGCGGATGAACAAGAAGAAATGATGATGAAGACTTAGACTAGTTTTGATGTATAGGTCAAGGGTAGTTTAGTCATTTTGTAAAAAGGCAACTTGTCTGCCTATAAATAGAATAGAAATCCTCGTACCTGATGTGACTGTGAATAGACAATTAGAATATTTTGTATCACACATTCTCTAGGTGTATTAAAACTATTCTTACTAAAACCCTAGCATTTATTGTAATCAATCACATTCATCAATATATATAAAGTATTTATGAGTTTATTTTTGCAATAAATATTTATTGATTGTTTGTTTCCGCCATTCAATCTCTGACTTGATCACTATATTTGATTCTTTTGAGAATCTTAATCTCACAACGCAGTTAATTGGTATAAGAGCTTTGGCTCTCAGTTCTTTTCAGATCTACCCTAGATCCGATTAGAACTTAATTGATCTGGTGATCGAGTTGCTAATAGAGTGTTCTATCACCTCTATTTAGTATACAAGCAGATAATACTCATGAAAAGTTATTGTTCAAGCTCTTTCTTTCAAGAACACGACCGTCTTCATTCTCAAAGCTGTGAACAGTTGATATAGCAGATATTAGCAACAAGAAACTCATAAAAGTAACAGATCTGATTCTGAAACCTATTTTGGATGATTTGGACTAGTTGGACTAATTGAACCTAAAACTCATCTAATCTATACTTAAAAGTTAAAACTACCTGTTAAAATGGATTTCATAGTTTTTCAGAACTTGGATATACACCTAAACCTCCTTTGATTTAGAAATTACATTATAGGTGTAGATCCTGACTTTGGATCTCAATATGCAAAGGGCTACAAATCCCTATTACTCTATCAGCAGATCAAGCTGCCATCTACAAGACAGCTAGAATATCCATTAAAGATCTAACTCTTGATGATGAAGATTTCAAGAAAATCAAGATTGATCTCAAAGCTTACTCTATCCTGACTCAAGCACTCAAGATAGATGTGCTAAAAATATTGGACAATTATGGTACTACTAAAGCAGTATGGGATGCACTACTAATTATGTGCGAGGGAAGCAATGAACTTTCAGAGATTAACAAGGATAAAATTGTTAATAAGTATGAAACATTTCATCACTCCAAAGGGGAGTCCATATCTAAACAACTGCATGGATTTGTACAGTTGGTAAATGACTTGGAAATCATGGGAGTCACTTACAAAGTGAAAGAGTTAAACAAGAAAATGTTGCACAGTCATCAAGAGACCTAGAAACAAAATGACCATGTTAAAGAACACTCTTGACCTTGAGAATACAACTCTGGATATAATGATAGCCAAGATAGAAATATTAGAGCTAGATGAAAGAAGAAGAAACTTAGGACGACCCAAAGTGTTTGAGGCATACAAGTTTTCCATCAGAATCTCACTCTATAGAAAATGCCTTCATTATTGAGGAGGATGATTTCATCTCTTCAAGAGATTAAGTAAAAACCACTGGGTTCATTGCAACTACACCAACTAATCATCCATCAACATCATCCCAAGCATCAGGATTCACTATAACTCCTACAAACACTACTGATGACACAAGATCTGAAGAATAAAAGGCAACTTACAATGCCTTTGTTACCAGCTTTGAAGCCTATTTAAGAGGAAGACTCACCTCAACACATCTGATCTAGGAAGATTTAGAAGAAATGGATCCAGATGATGTAGAAGAAATAGATTTGCAATGGCAAATGGCCATGATTGCTATGAGAGCAAAGAAGTTTTCCAGAAAAGGTAGAAAGCTCAACAATAATGAAAACACAAAGCTTGGATATGACAAATCCAAAGTGAAGTGCTTCAACTTTGGCATGACTGGCCACTTCTCCAGAGAATGCATTGTCCCCAAAAGAAACAACTTTCAAAGAAATTCTCAGATCCAGTCATCCTCACAGCTAAACTCAAGCTTTCAATCCACCAATCATGAGCAATAATATCATCATCAATTACAACATCAACCTCAATTGACAAAACAAGCTTATGGAAGCAGTTAGTTATATGCAAATGCTCTCGTGATTAAGCAAGATGGAGTATGTGAATGGAGCCTCTATGCAGAGGAAGTCAAGCCTCAATTTCAAAATCATGCACTCATGGCTCACATCAATGATGGTCCATCTCCTATGCCTTCTGAGGTAAAATCTAACTTGTGAAGTGAAAATGCATTACTGAACTGCAAGGTTATAGAGAAGATAACCATAAAATTGTATACAAAATAAATAAGGAAAAGGCTAAGTCAGAGATGCTCAAGAGAGAAATAAAAGGCTTTGAAATCAAATTAAAATCTCTTATCTCTGACATTGAGAAAGTACATGGTGAAAAGTACACTCTTGCAACTAAGAATGAGCAACTAACTGAAAGTTGGATCAATCTAAAACTGAACATATACTTACTGAAATGAAACAGGAAAAGTTTCAACTGTCTTCAGTTAAGCTGCAAGAGATGCTTGATTCTCAAAAGGATCCTAAAGACATGTTTGGGATCGGGTATAACTCTTGTCCTCGACTATATAATGACAACTACACTGTCTTGTCTGACTGTCTCATACTCAATGAGAAAACTGAACCTAACACTATTGAAACAAAAACAATAGTAAAACAGATAACTAATCCTCTAAACGAACCAAATGTATACATTGAAACAAATGAGGATAAAATAGATTAGGACACCCAATTAAAATCAAAGAGTGTTCAGATAAGACAGTGAGTGTCATCATACCCACAAGTCCAATTAAGACAATTGTTCCTTTTGTGAAATTCATACCTGCTATTTCAAAAGGTAAAAATAAATTTGTGAAGTCAGTGAAACCCTCTGCTGAAAGTAGTTCTGATAATAAGATTATATCTCAAAACAATTCAATCAAATCAGACAAGGTTTCACTAAAAAGAAGCAAAAGAGCTCACTGATTTCAATATGTAAAACTATGTCAGACCCTCAATCTTCAAAATTAAGACTGGGAGTTGGATTTGATATATGTTACAAGGAACACATTGATCAGTTTGAGAAAGTGAAAAAGAAAGCGTTGAAGAAACAAAAACAACCCAAAAATTTTAATAAAAGTAGCATTGTTAAGCAAGCTACAAAAGGGGATGATTTTGATTCCTCCCCTAAGCAAAAGAAAGTGACTCGGCGACAAATGGGAAAATCAACTAAGTCCCACAAATCAAAATCTGAGTCAAGAAACAAACAAATGTATTGTGATATATGTGATCTGTTCAATCACAAAACAAAAGAGTGCTTTTACAATTAATATTTCTCTATCTGTGACATGAAAAACCACTCCACCAGAAACTATTATTTTAACAAATATTGTTCAGTCTGTGATATGAACAATCATAATACATCTGATTGTTACCTCAAGTAGAAGGGAGTGAGAATTGCTTAGAACAAACCTATCTCAACAATATCATCGGGTAAACCCCACGTCAGGAGTCATTTTCCCACCAATGAATCTAGGACATCTAGATCACACAATTATAGGAGTAACATAAAAGAAATGTGGAAGAGTCAAAGAAACAACCATCACATTGTCAAACAAAAGTTTGACCTTCCAAAACCTAAAATGATTTTTGACAATCAGAAACAGTTTAAATTTCATCAAAAGAGCAGAGATCAAAGATTTCACTACTCCTCTGACTACTCATTTGATGTTGATGAGATGACTCCAACAAAATATCACAAGAAATCTCCAAGGTCACCTCTAAATAGATCACAATTTAAAGGAAAGTATCAAGAGGTCACCATAATGCATAGGAACGGGAAAACCAAGACCATCATGGCTTGGTTTCCACATTCTAATTAGTTCTTATGTACTTCCAGGGTTATCCATATAGGTCCAACAACCTATGGTACGTGGACAGTGGATGTTCCCGACAAATGATTAGAGATCATTCCCTCCTGCATGACTTCAAGTGAATACAAGGAACAACGATGGCATTTGGAAGAGTTTCACAAGGTGAAAGAATTACTAGTGAAGGATCTGTGACAAATGGGAGGCTGAGCTTTGATAGAGTGAAGTACTTTGAACAACTGAACTTCAATCTTCCAAGCATTTCTCAGATCTACGACAAGAAATATTCAACTCACTTTACTAACACTCATTGCTACTAACCGAAACCGGGATTTAAGATCTCTGAAGAATGGGTTGTCCTAAAGACTCTGAGGAAGAATAACACTTATGTCTTAAACCTGAATTCTACAACTCCTATAGAAGAAACATGTCTTTTAGCAAAAGCATCATTTGATGAGTCCCAACTTTGGCACGGATGTTTGGGGCACAGAAAATTTAAAAACATGAACAGATTGGTCAAAAGAAACCATGTCATTGGTCTTCCTAAAAAAGAATTTCATTTTGTTGATCACTGTTCAGAGTGCCTCAAATGAAATCAACATAAATCTTCTCACAAATCCAAGGTGGTGAACACAAACAATACTCCATTGAAGCTACTTCACTTGGATCTATTTGGACCAACTCATCTTCTGAGCATTGGAAATAATCAGTATTATTTGCTGATCATTGATGACTTTTCAAGATTTCTATGGGTTATCTTCTTGCTTCATAAAAATGAGGCATCCTAAATAATACAAAAGTTTATCACAAAAATTGAAAACCAACTTGATCATAAGGTCAAAATAATAAGAAGTGATAATGGTATCGAGTTTAAAAATGAGGACATGAGTTAATTTTGTCCAACCAAAGGCATTGCTCATCAATTTAGTGAAGCTAGAACTCCTCAACAAAATAGGGTAGCTGTAAGAGAAATAGAACACTAATTGAAGCATCAGAACAATGCTAGTCGATGCTAAACTACCTATTACCTTTTGGGCAGAGGCGGCTAACACATCGTGCTTTGTGCAAAATAAAACTTTGATTGTAAAAGAAAGTAACATGACTCCTTATGAATTGCTCTTTCACAGAAAACCATAAATTGGATTTTTTAAATCATTTGGTAGTCCTATCTCAATATTAAACATCCAAGACTATTTGGGAAAGTTTTCATCTAAGTCTGATGAAGTATTCTTTGTAGGTTATTCTTTTGTTTCAAAGGCTTATAGAGTGTTTAATCCTAAATTAAACATTATTTAAGAATCGACAAATGTTCAATTCAAGGAACACTTGTTTCCTAAATCTACAAATGGTCCCGACTGGTTGTTTGATATTGACACATTTACAAATACATTTGATCAATTTCACTTGTCTTATGCAGGAAATCTACATTCAGTTGAAACTTCTTCAGTTGTAGAAAGAAGAATTGATTTTGATTCCTCCTACATCTATTGAATACATGAATGAAGATGTTCCTCTCCAAGCTTATCCCATCAGACAACCATCACAAAACCAAAGTTTTTCAACTAAAGGAGGTCCAAGCCTATTACCATCACATTTAGGAGATCTGTCAAGAGAGATCAAAAATCAATAACAACCTACACCTCCAGCTGAAACACAAATAACATCAAATGATGGAAAAAGTGTTGCTGAAGCTAAAGCAGTCAATGAAATGGAGTCTGATTATCTTCATAATTCCCCAACAGTACAAGATGAATGTGCCTCTCACCATAATTATCTAATAGTCTCCAATCTTGATGTAACCATTGCTGGTGACTTAATTCCAACCACCAGGAATACACAAGAATCATCCGGTGGAAAACATTATTGGTGAACTTAATGAAAGGGTGAAAAGAAGCAAGTCTACCATTGCAAACATCTGTTTGTTCTAAAATGCCATAAGTGAATGATAATGAAAAATGGAACATAATGATAGAATGCATGTATTAACGAAAGAGAGAGTAAAGAAATGATTGAAAGAAAAATGTACGGAGGTGCACGACTCTAAAATGTCGCAAGCTCAACTGTGTGTGGTTTAGCTAACCCTTAAGGATACACGCAGGGGTCCAGTCTTTGTGACTGACAAGTGATATAATACATGGATTATAGTGGATACTCACCTCGGTGCTAGTGCCAGGCTTTGTGCGTTATTGAAGTCATTTATGATCTTTGGCCAAGTCTATGTGCATACGTTTGAGGTGTAGTATACAGTGGGGATCTTTGTAGCTTGCCCCGGTGCTGGTACCAGCCTTTGTGCGTTATGATAGGATCAATTGATTCAATCTGTAATGATTTATGTAAACAATTCAAAAAAACACAAACAATTGTAATCAAATCAAGCAATATCAACAAAATTCACAATTCATTGATATAGCAAACAAGAGCAAGAAAGCTGTTCAAAAAAAACTTTTTTTTTAATTCTACTCTAGTCTAAGCTATTTATACTAGAAACTAAGGAACTAACAATTTACAAAACT
>BJCM01071033.1:0-15788 GCA_018326385.1 Flaveria bidentis | reverse complement strand
AGTTTAAATTTCAATAGTTTCTGTTATGAACAAATCTCATGTTTATGTGTCTTGTGTTACAGAAACATGACAGATAGGTGGATTATTAAAACCAAGCACAACATTGTGCTCACTTGGATGCCACCATTCTGAATGCTGCTAAGTTTGCTGGTATCATTGCATTTTTTAGGAGATCACGGATCTACAGAGCTATATCTACACCACGCACCCCATTCCGGTCTATACAACAGGCCTTTTGGGAAGGTGCATCAGTTGACAGATCTACGGAGCCTTACTACATTCGGAGCACCATTTTTTTCCAGGAGATTGAGGTCACTGTAGTGGATCTTAGACAGGTACCGGATCTGGGTGATGATTATGCCCACCCGACTAAGCTGCACCCCCTCACAATAAGGGGCTGCTTTCTAAGGATGAAGTATACTAGGGACATCAACGCAGGTGTGCTCAACAAAAGCAACCTGTGTCCCCAGTTCAAGTACCTAGCACATGTCATTCTGAAATGCATTGCTTCACGGAAGGGTGGATTTGATGATCTATCAGACCAAATCCAAAATGCTTACGTGGCACTGGTTCTGAATCACCCCTTCAGCTTCTCTAACCTACATGGTTGAGAACCCTGAGGCCAAGGGTAAGGAGAGCTTCTGCATGTATCCATGGTTCTTGTAGATGATTATAGATGAGAAGCTCCCTTTACTGCCCAAGGAGAAAGATGACACAGTGATGTTAGAGGTGATGGATGACACCACTCTGGGGAGGATGAAGGTGTATAGAGGGAAGCAAGTGAAACCCCCTATCAGGAGATTGTTTAGGCATCTGGCCCAAGAGGATTACGTGACGCCAGCTCGCAAGAAGTGGCATCACGATGATAGTGATTCGGATTCTGAGCCGATCGTTCTACCCACCGATGACACCGATGACGTTGACAGTGGTGATGGTGGAGATACATGCCCCACCCAATCTAGGGCCACTGCCACTAACATACCATCTCCACCATCTACCTAGTGAGGAAATGAGACTACTGGATTCCACCAAGACTTCCGTCCTGATGAGGAAGAAGAGTCGGATGAGGAGCCTCTAGTGAGGACAGTGGGCTGCAAGGTTGTTGCCATTGAGAGGGGGATAATGGCGGTTGGTGGACGCCAGGGCGAGTCCGGGGATGCTGCTACCAATGTCACTAATCCTTCATACATCCTGGACCAGCCCTTGAGCCAAGGGGAGCATCCTCTTCCAAGGGATCAAGGAAGAAGAGGATGGCTCAGCCCCAAGGCATGAAGGGGAAGAGAAGGAGGATTACACCAATCACTACCTCTACCACACCTACCAGCACCACTACCTCTACCACAACCACCACTCCCACTACCACCACCACTGCCACAACAACCACCACCACTACAACTACTACTACCACTACCACTACCACTACCACACCTCCCACCTCTACTACCACTACCATACCTTCTACCACAACTACCATAGCCATTCTACCACATCCCACTCACACTCCACCTTCCATATTCACCACATTCACCACTACCACCACCAGCCACCAAGCAGGTACCTCAACCCACCCTACCTTCACCAGCGGTCCCACTCTACCCTCCATCGGGGTAAAGGAACAACTGACCAACCTAAACCGAATGGTGCTAAAGCTGCTAGCTGCTGATGAGCAAAGAACTACATAGCTAAACCAGCTGATGGAGCTTAATGCTACTCAAGCTCAACAGATTACATAACTTCAAGAGCAGAATGCATAGTCGGTCAAAAGGATTAAGGATTTGGATGCAAAGAACAAGAAGATCATGCTAAGGCTGAAAGGATCAAAGGATGAGCCTCTAAAGATCAGAGAAGGTGAAGGTGATGATGATGGTGATGATGGTGATGAGGATGATGACGACGATGATGATGAGTCTGGTGAAGAAGATGAAAATGGTGATGAAGGGTCAAGGGGTAAGAAGAGAGGTGATGATGATGAAGAAGAAGGTGAAGGTGCTGCTTCGGCCTTTTCTCGAGGTCAAGAAAGGAGGACCAAGAGAGCACAAGATCAGGGAGCATCATCCTCGGCCCCTGTAGTTGAAGAGTTGATAGATAAAGACAAAAGTAATGACTAGATGTTTATGTATTTGAAAACTTTTGTACTTGAATCTTGTATTATAGTTATGTAATTAATGTTTATATATATTTATCTAATGTTTAGATATCTTGATTAATTACTAATTATTGATGTGTTAAATTTTTAATTCAAGCAGATCAAACATCTCTGCAAGATGAATATGATATTGCTCCCTTTCAACAAATTAAGTCTCAATTCACAATGATTCTTGATTTGCAATGGATTGTTAGAAGGTCGGTGAGCTACACTCCCGAAGAAGGAGAAATCATACACGACCTGACTGATGAGTAACTTGCGGTAATGTTCAGGCTAAATCCAGATGAGCAAGTCAAAGATGCTCCTACAGTTGATCTGACAAGTGACGATGAGCTTAATGATGTCGACGAAATAGAGATTGAAGATGCCACGACTGAGCACTATCCAGAGTACACTGACCGAGAGGGAAATGAGATCCCTGACTTGGGTGACACTCTCGGCAGTGCTACATTTGACAAACTGGATGAGATGGAGAAAGAAAAAGAAAAAGAAGAAAGCACAGCCCAAGCCTCGGATGCAAAAGTTGATATAAAGAAGGCTGAATGGGCAACTTGTTTTGCAGAGATGAAAGCCCAACGCACGCTGCCAAAGCAGAATGCCTACACAAAGCTCTACAGAGTCAAAAGACATCAAAAAGTGTCTGGCAAGATTATAGCGTGGGCGTATTTTGAAGATTTAAATGTTTATGCAATAAAGAGGGAAAGGGGATAGAGTACTTCAGATATCCACATAATCTAAAGACTTTCCCAGGTTTTAAGCTCAACAAACTGGCACGCTTAAATCTGCTAAATGCTGATCCTAGAAAGATGTCAGGTTGGTTTGAGGCTGCTCTAAAGAAGAAGTACCGCACTAGATGGGTAAACTTCAGACCTCAACAACCGAAGAGGTACATTCGTAGGTCTGAAGTGGATCCTATATCTGGAAAGCCTAAAGTCATGTTAAAGTGAAGTCCCCACGCACAATGTCCAAGATTCCCTTACGGGAAATACCTCAGGACTTCACTCTACACTTCAAATGGTGGTACTATGATTGGAGGTCGGGTGAAGCGGTCATAGTTATAAATAGAGAAGGAAAATGGAAACTATCTGGGTATTCGACCGAATGTGGCTTACAAACTTGTCTACAGAAGATGTCTACACATTGTACAAGTGGCCACTAACCGCCCTAAGCCCTCTCTCAGTAATCCCCGGACTCACCTTGGCATCCATCAACCGCCCTGAGCCCTCTCTCAGTGGCCACGACCTGGCTTCCCACCATCAGTACCAATGGCTCCTCATCCGACTCTTCCTCCTCATCCATCTGAAATTTGGGGTGAATTAGGGCCAGCTCGGGTCCACCTAGAGCCTCACTGCCTTGACCAGCACCTTGGCCATCGTCGTCATCTGAGTCCTCGTCGGGTATCTTAATAGGCTCGACATCAGAATCACTATCAATGTGACGCCACTTCTTGTGAGAAGGCGCCACGTAATTAGCATAGGCATGGTGCCCGAACAATCTCCTCATAGGGGGCTTTACCTACTTCCCCATGTACACCTTCATCCTGCCTAGAGTGGTGCCATCCATCACCTCTAATGTAACTACATCAGTACTCTCCTTGGGTAGCGAGGGTAGCTTCTGGTCAATAATCAACTGAAGGAAACGAGGGTACATGTAGAAACCCTCCTTTCCCTTTGGCTTCGATGTTCTCTATCATATACTTGAAGATCATCCGAGAGAAACTAAACGGATGGTTTAGTACCAGAGCTACGTAAGCATTCTGGATTTGATCTGACATCTCATCAAATTCTCTTTTCTGAGAGGCTATGCATTTGAGCATCACATGTGCCAAGTACTTGAACTGGGGGCACAGGTTTCTCTTATTGAGCACAGCAGCATTAATGTCCCCAGCGTACTTGGCCTTGAGAAAACAACCTCGAACCGTCAGTGGATGCAGTCTGGTTGGGCAATCCCCATCTTCTCCCAACTCCAACACCCTCCTCAGATCTTCCTCGCTGATCACAATCTCCTCACCAAATATGGAACTCCGAATATGATGCGGCTCAACAGACCTGTCTACTACATCCCTTTCGTAGAAGGCCTGCTGAATCGATCGATATGGTGTGCATGGGGTAGTATGGCCTTGAAGATCCTCGATCCCCATAGGAAGGCAATAATCCCAGCGAAATCAGAAGAATTCTGGGAGGTGACGTTAAGATGCACACAGAGGTTATGCTTTGTGCTCATAGTCCATCTACTCCCCATGTTTTGTTTAACAAGATACAAATACGTTAGAATTTGTGTAAGTGAATGACATTTGAATTTAATGGACTTGAATCATTTTGTTTGGTCGTGCGAATGGACAGTGCGACTAAGTCTTAATTTTGTGAATGAGCTCAGTCGTGCGAATGAGCCTGCGACTTAGCTGAGTCGTATGCTGTTCTATGTGGTTGAACGAGTCGTGCGACTGAATTCATACGCATGGTTCATTCGTGCGATTGAATTATTTTTCCATTTCAATCGTGCGATTGATGTTCATCAGTGTGTCCATTCGCATATATCTCTGTACGGTACTGTAGAATCGGTTCTAGGTCTATACTTGATGTTAAACTTTTAGGTTAGACTTATTGGATTCACAATCAATCAAAATAGCACTTAGTACTAAATAATTCGACGATTAAGTCCATGTTAGTGGTTTACTTTGAAGGTTTTGTCTCGGTTTAGTTTTCACCCAATTAGGTCAGTAGGGCTTGATTAAACTGAGCATTTAGGTCGATTTTCGTCTCGCATAACCTATAGAAACAGAGCGTAATTGTTAGTGTCACAAACAGGAAGCTAAATCATGGATACGAATTTTGGGCATAGTAACCGTGCTTTCGTGCGATTTAAGTGTGATTTAGGGGGTGATGAGTATCTGCGACCGACTCCCCTCTATTTATTAGGTTTTCTTCAGTCATGCGACTGAACCTATTTGCACTCTTGATTCGTGCGACTGAATCTCAGTCATGCGACTGGTTCAGTCAATCACATTCATTCGTGCGACTTGGGTTCAGTCGTGCGACTGACTTAGTCGGTCTCCTCCATTCGTACGAATGGTTCATACTCATGCTTCATTTTTACGACTGGTCCATACTCATGGTCCAGTCGTGCGAATGACTTTGACTTATGAATTTGACCTTTTTCACTTTCAACCACATGTTAACAATTGATAAAATGTTACAATCGATGATCATCTCAGACATGATCCTTTTAACTTTGAAAAAACTGTTGATCACCTCAGACGTGATTCTTTTAACAAAACTGTTGATCACCTTAGACGTGATCCTTTTAACATAAAAAACAATTGGTCACCTCAGACGTGACCTCTTTTAAGTGAGTGTTTCATAGATTGAATTCCAATGCATAGTTCGACTTTTACCTACTAAATGACTAAAAAATTAATAAATAAAACAACTAGAAATTAAAAACAAAATTAAGACATATTTTTGTATTTTTTATTTGAGATGGATTTTAAACCTATTAGAGTAATTCTATTCGATTTTACTTTTTGGACAGCATAGCTTCAATTCTAGTTTATCATTTCTGGTACAATTTATTATGGAATCATACAGGTATACCAGAATCATTTGGGACATTTTAATAAACTATTTTGATGCTAGAATCTTCTTTTCACTGAGAGTCAATAGCAATTTTAGGAAATCATACTAGAGCCACAAGATGCACACAATGATTTTGACTTTCAAGAACTGCAGCTTACAATGATAGTCAGTATACTTGTCCTCTTAAATCCATACACAGATTTTTGACACACATTGGTGATGATTTAAGGTTTAAATATTTCAACAAGCATTTGTGGATCCCACACTTATATGGTAATCAACGTTCCTCAGGAGATTTTTGAGCGGTCTACGGGTATACTTCAAGAAGGAACAATTCTAAAAGCTTTCAAAGAGATGCCAAGCCTCAGGTTAGTGCCAATGCATAGCAGAGAGGCGCAAACAACAATGAAATCTAGAATATTTAGGTTATGCTTATCCTCAGGTTAGTGCCACCGCACAGCAAAGAGGCACACAACATATCTTCTTGTTCGAGCATTTATTTTCTTTTTGCACATATCTCACCAACAACATAAGTTATTAGCTTGATTGTGTTTTGCATTTTTCATGTGCTTTGCTCATATTTTATAGTCGACCGCACACATTTGTTGCGTTTATTTTGCTCTTCACCCTTATTGAGACAGCGTTGATTGTGTTAACCAGAGATAAGATGAGAACCCACAGCAAGTTGAACAACTTAGTTTGAGCTTGAAACCACCAATGAGGTCTACTTCTCTATTGTGTTGAATCTACTGACACATCATATAATGAACTAGCAGCCTCTAGGTCTACTTTCTCTATGTTACCTTGATAGCCTACTAGTTTTACTATCATTTTTCTTTTTATTTTGCTTAGACTTTTCAGACTTAAACTTTAAATTATGCATCTTAATCAGTTAAACATTTTGAAGTCCCAAACAATCTGTTCCTTGTGTACTATTATTTTCCATATACTTTGAATCAGTATCACAGATTTGATTTCTTTCCTTTTAACTAAGCTGTCGTCCTCCCTCATTTTTTTAAGTAAATAAATAAAACGACTAATTTAATAATTTAATACTAATCTAACCTATTCTCTCCCTAAAATTCTAAAACCAAAAATAATTTTTTTGAGATTTTGGATTTTATATAAACAGGAAAATAAAATAAGACAAAATAAAAAAATATAAAATAAAAAAATGTCGGACTAAACATTTTCTTCCTCTGTGATCACATCACTATTCTTTTTCACACCATTAACCTCTAATAGATATAAAAACCTTGGTTTATCAAATGCTTTTGTGTAGAGGTCGGCGCGTTGAAAATCCGTATTTATTTTATCCACGTCGATTAATTTCTTTTCAAAACAATCACGTATAAAGTGATACTTAATGCCGATGTGTTTACTTTTAGGATGTTGGACCGGATTTTTTGTTATGGCTATAGCAGTAGAATTAACAACATATATAGGAGTGTTAGAGAACTATAAACCCTAGTCACGCATTTGCTGTTAAATCCCGATGATTTATGAACAACAACTTGCAATAGCAATGTATTAAGATTCACATGTAGACAGAGCAACGGTGTCGGCTTCTTACGCTGCCAGGTGACTAACCATCTACCAAAGAACTGACATCCTGCTGATGTTGACTTGTAATTAATTTTGCATCCACCATAAATATGAGTCACTATACGCTGTAAGCTCAAAGTCATCGTCATGAGGATACCACAACCCGAGTGTTGGAGTACCCTTCAGATAATAGAAAATCCGTTTAAATCCTTTGAGATGGTTGACTTTCGGTTTCGCCTGATATCTGGAGCAGAGACACATTGCATACATGATATCTGGACGAGACGCTGTGAGATACACGAGGGATCCAATAATTCCTCTATACATTGTAGCATCAACCAGATCACCATTTTCGTCGGGTGCCACATCGTGGTTCGTGGCAAGTGGAATGCCGGCAGCTGAAGCATTCTCCATGTCAAACCAACTTAGGATGTCCCCTACATTTTTAGTCTGATGTAGGAAGATTCCTTTTGGTGTCTGATCCACTTGTAATCCTAGGAAGAACTTCATCTCCCCCATTGCACTCATCTCAAATTCTGCTTTCATGACAGATTCAAATTCTTTACATAACTCTTCGTTTCTGGAACCGAAGATTATGTCATCAACATAAATCTGTACGAGCAGTTGGTCACCATCCTTTTCTTTAATAAACAGTGTACAGTCAATAACTCCTCTGCGAAAACCGTGTTTTACCAGATGAGTTGAGAGTTTCTCATACCATGCTCTTGGGGCTTGATGTAGCCCGTAGAGAGCCTTATCCAGCTTGTAAACTTTGTCCCGATGGTAAGGATCCTCAAATCCTTCAAGTTGACTGACATACAATGTCTCACGAATTTCCCCATGAAGGAATGCACTCTTGACATCTAGTTTATAAACTTTGATCTTCATGTAAGATGCATAGGCTAGGAAGATACACATAGCTTCCATTCTAGCCACTGGTGCAAACACTTCATTGTAAACGATTCCTTCGAATTGTCTAAACCTTGAACAACAAGTCGAGCCATGTTTCAAATTATGACCCCTTGGTCATCTTTCTTGCATTTCAAGACCCATTTAGTGCCAATGACCTTAGCACCTTTTTGTCTATCCACCAGTGCCCAAAGTCCTAACTTCTTGAATTGTAGGAGTTCTTCTTGCATGGAACTCACCCATGCCTCATCATTTAAGGCTTCACTTACATATTTTAGCTCAAATGGAGACACAAAACATCGATACGCACCATCGTGAAGATAGCCTTTTTCCATGACTGAGGCATAATCAGCTGAGTATAGCTGATTTCTTGTCTGTACTCCTGATTGTACATCCCCTATGATGTTGTCCAGAGGATGATATACATTAAGTTGAGATCCGGGAATGGTGGGTACAACTACTTCCTGATCCAGATTTTGAGTTCCTGGTTCAGTATCTGTTGGTCCATTTGATCGTTTTATAGTGCAAATGAGATGAAGAATCGTTCGATATCAAACATACAAGCCAAACAAGAAGAACATAGAAGTTTGAATATAATAACAACTCATTCAATATAAGACAATGAAGATCATAATATTCAATAACATCAAAGCACAATGATATTTTTGTGTAAAAACTATTTGAAATGGTAACTTACAACAAGGATTAACGATTAGGGTTTTGCAAGCTTACCCAACAATGAAAATGATCAAATCTATATATAGCAGTCTTAGTTTCACAGATAGTTTCACTGACAACGAAAATGTACTGCCGAAACTATAGTTTCGCTAGGTGAACTAAAACAACTGACTATGAGCGAAACTATAGTTTCGCTCATAGTTTTGTTGGACCACAAAACTAAGCAGAATAAACAACATATAAAAGTAAACTAACATTAAACCTATTACAAAGTAATATAAACAAAATCTAATCTAAAGTGAGTCCAACCTATACTTGATCTTCAATACTCCCCCTAGGTTGGATCTCAACGCCTTCAGTTCTCTTGATTTGTCTGATCAGCTCTAATCTCTCCTGCTGCATCTGATGTGTCTTTATCTGCTCCTGTAACAACTTCCTCGGGGGCTTCAGCACATGATTCTCCATGGTCTCTTTCTACTTCACGAACCCCTTTGGGATGAGCACTTGCTTGCCTAAACTGCCTGGCCAAATCCTTTATATCCATGTTTAGATCATCTTCGGCCCTTACTCTCTCTGCTAGTCTCTTCACACTGCCCTCACACCTCTGATTTTATTTGCCATTTCATAAACAGACTGGCTTCCTTCCTTGTTTCCTCACCTACACCTGCTTTGATATGATTCTTGCATAGAACCAGCAGGTCTTCATCACAGAAGCTAAAAAGTTCCATTGGATCAAAAACTTTGAACTCAGCACCATTCTTCACTCTGATGATTGCCTCCCCCGTATTTTTATCATAAAACCACTTTTCAAAATTTTGTAGTTGTTGGGGGAGGGGGTCTGACCCTATTCACGGTCCTTGGGGATTTCACCCTTAGTACAATCTTTCCCTTGCCGGTCTCCTAATCCTTGTCTCTTTTTGAGAGTTTCCTCTCAGCCTTAATACTCTTTCTCCAAAAGAGAGGCTCGTTCACTCAGATTTGCAGTTAGTAATGCTAGAGCCGCCAGCCGCCTCAGATCCCATTTAGGCAAGATCTTGAAAGCCTTCCTCTTATGCATGTAGCTAATTCCACCCCTCTCCTCTTTATCATGAACATTTTGAGGCCGGGGTTATAGCACCAACTTATAATCCTCTTGTCAGCCTCCTTCTTACTCAACCCTTCCATGTGTTGGAAAAGGGGAGTTAGTTCTTCTGGCTCTTTCTCTTTAACAAACCACTCAGCTTTATCCATCTCAAATACATCTTCATCAAGCTCTCCCTTCTTGGCTACATATATCAATGGCCTCTCATCAACTTCATAGAATTCTGGTTCAGAATCATAATCTACTAATTGTTCATCATCCTCTTCTTCATCAACTAGCCTCTTTCCTTTCTCACCATCTCTGTCAACCAACTTCTCCCTCACCACCTCTTCTCTAACCAGATCCTTTTTAACATCAAATCCCATGTTTATAAACCTAGCCTCCAGAATTTCCTCCTTATTTTCCCTTCCTGCATCTTCATTTCTTACTTCACAATCTTCAGCACCGACAGTTGTTGCGCCAGATGTGCCCTCTCCTGCCCTAGATGAAGTGCCTATGTTCAGGAACGGGTATTTTGAAGTATTAGTCAAATCATCTAACTCATATTGAGTTAGTTGATTAGGCTGGCCAACAATAGTTTTTAGTTGGGCAATCTCCTCAAACAACTTCTTCAGCAGGCAATTTTGATCAACAAGCATCTTCTTCATTCCCTCTATCACCTCATCTTTTTGTTTCTCCCGTATCTCTTGGTTGGTGAGCTTGGTCTTTATTATACTCAGTTCATTTGCCCGAGAACTATTAAGATTATGAATCATATCTTCATCTAAGTTTCATGTTTCTTCCCTCCTCGGAGTTTTAATGAATGCTTGATGTCTCTGTTTAGTTCTCCTCTCTGATTCTTCTATATCAGCTTTCTTCTTTGATCTCTTCTCCTTTTCTATCCTTATTTCTTCAGCTCTTTCATTTACTTCTTCTTCAAAATCATAATCTTTCTCTTTGGCATATCTCTTTCTCTTCTTGGTTGCATCAGACTGTTGTGCTTTGGTTTCTTCAGCTCTTTTATTCTCTGACTCATCCACCCTTCTAATGTAGTTCCATCTCTCCGATGGGTACATGTTTTCCTAGAGATGAGTGATCTTCCCACTAAAGTCATGGCAGATAGCACAACAGTCTATAAAGATACGTGGGTTCATCTATACCAACCTTTTCACCTCCCCGTGTCTCGGTACATTTGGAATTAAGTCATCGAAGATCGTGTAAAGAAATCGAGGATACAAAAGCCACTTATCCTTCTTTAGGTCCATCACATTCTCTGCCATGCAAGCGAATATTAGTCTAGCTATGTTTGCCTTCTGTCCTTTGCAGCACAGCACCATAGCTTTTGTCCAGTCAATGTTCAGCCCGTCTTCTAGACACATGATTAAGACATGAGCAATAAATCTCCATTCCTTGGAGAGAAATGAGTTCTTGATCTCCTTCCGGGAACCAAAAGTTGGCTCCTTATAACCCATGCTCCGGAATGATGTGAACACCTCTATATCGGACATAGAAACCTCTTCGCCAGAATTCTCCTCTAGCCTCAGTATCCTTGAAACTTTCTCTGCAGTAATGGTCACCTCATGCTCTAAGACTTTGGGAGTGATTCTTTGAGTATTCCTTCTTGTATCATATTCAGCAGATCTCCAGAAATCTCTGATGTGAAGATCATATATGGTGGTAGAATGAGAAATAGCGTAAGCTACATGAGATCTTTGCAGCCACCGAATACAGTCTTTAAACCCGGCAGCTTTAGGATGTGTATCATCCAGAATAGTGGTGATGTTGTTTCTCTCATCGAACTTTAGATTTGCCATTTAAACCTAAGATACAAATCAAATGAATTACATTAGAATAATGTATTAAGTATGAATACATAAAAATAATAAAAGAATAAAGAATAATAAATAAAATAAATTAAAATAAATAAATAAATAATAAATTCGCTAGCTGAAAATATACTTTCACAGGATGAGATTTAGTTTCAGAAGGCAAAATTATAGTTTCGCTAGCAAGAACACACCAGTTTCGCCCAAACAGTGAGGTAGATTCGACAGTCTGAAACTATAGTTTCGGCACTACGAAACTGAAAATTAGTCAGCGAAATTATTAAGTTCGCACGTACAGCATAACCTTACAGTTTCGCTGAGGAATCAAGAACTTTCGTTTAGTTTCGCTGGACTATCGGTAGTTTCGCTGGAAGAACAACGAAGGTACCGAAGAGTCTCGATTAAATATAGCCACAATGTGATATTATAAACAAGATTAAATGATGGTCCTGAGTTCAAGACTCACTTGCGAACAGGAATCGACAATCAATCAGTATCAAAAACGTAGAATCACTAAAACGTATGATAGGGTCATAGAATAGCCCTAAGGAACATCACAGGTCGATAGTGCGAATGTGAGAGATTAATTTCGCAAAATGACTTAAATAGCTTATAGTTTCGCTAAGCGAAGTTGCAATTTCGTTAGATGAAATTCAGATCAAACAAACATTGCATAGGATGAGAACGCTGAGCGAAATTGCAATTTCTTCTAGCGAAACAAATAGCGAAATTGCAATTTCGTCTAGCGAAACAAATAGTGAAATTATAGTTTCGCTGCAATTTTATTTTTTTATAAATATTAACAACAATAACTGAGATCAAAATCGATCAGAGATGACATCCTCAAGATATATATTAGCACAGAGATGAAATTAGTCATCGCCCGGCAATGAGATCATATCGATAACTGAATCTAATCATAGCCGTTGAATAAGTTTGAAATTCCTTAACAGATCAATAACGATTGCTGATATGTTTGTCCACTAAAACCCATGCCTTATCTTTTTCAACAAACAGAATATGATTTGTTAAGGTTCGATTAGATGCTTTAGAATGATAGGACCCCACAATCATTTGGCACAAACGCTCACCCAACCTCAGGATTTCTTGAATTTTGATACGATCCTTAGAACAAGTCTTGTACGGATCAATGTAAGAGGTAATCAATAGAATATTTCATTCTGTGATGAATTCATCGTTTAGATGATTTAATACATTTTAGATTAAGATGGTGAGAGCTTCAGGTCTATACTCACGTATAAAAGAGGAGATCACCATTTAAATATGTGCCAATGAGAGCTCCAGGTCAGTACTACCATACAACATAGGAGATCATCACTTCAGGTCAGTACTACCGTATAGTAGATGAGATAAGCACAAGTACAAGACACATAATTGCACAACACATGATTCAAAGAACTGGCTCATGAGATTAGTATCATGGTGGGGAAAGATCAATTCTCAATCCACTTTTTGTCGGGACTCAGTTTTCGTGCATGCCAAAATGATCATGTAAATCTAGACATCTTTAAGCATATATTTTAATTTAAATCATATTGCTGTTGTATACTTTATTTTTCAGTCTGAGTCTACCAAACATATCGTTTAAAGAGTCTGCTTACTTTACTTTAAGATTTAATAAAAAAATAAGATGTAAATCAGAGAGCAACATCAGTTACTATCATTTCTCATTTTAAATACCAATGATGCATAAATGAACATATCCGGAAGATATAAAATCATTTCTTGTCATTTCAAATTCAACACCCAGTTTATTTTTATGTAAATTATATACACTTCCCCAAAATTTTATTGTAAAAAGAAAATATCTTTAAGATTATTATTTTTATTTGTATTATTATTATTATTATTATTATTTTATTTTATTTTTATAAAGAAAATTTTATAAAAGAAAAGAAAAGAGGTTTAAAATGATAATAACCTTAGCATAGAGATCAATTTATAAAAGTGAGGTTTATCAAAAGTTTTTATGGAAAAATCTGCCTTTTGATTTTTAGTATCAATGGGAATAATATAAATATGACAACTTGTTCCTCAAGTTTGCAGAAGATACCGAGCTAGGAATCCTCCTCCTACATCTTCTGAAGCACTCAAGATTAGAGATTTGGGAATGCTATTCCAATATCCTTGCAAAGCTTGCACTCGAAAATGGGGAGCATATAAATATGGGGAGCTTATGAGATGAATAATTTTTCTAATCAGATTCGGAAAGCTTCAATTTGAAGATCTTTCTATTGTTTACTTCAAGGTGCTGATTTCGTTTGAAGACGTTGATAATGATAGACTAAGGGGGAGTATTGTTAGAGCTGTACAAGATAGTCTATATTATCAACACAGTCAAAGTCAACAAAAGTCAACGTCATGATGAAAGTCAAACCCGACATGTTCGAGATGAAGAACCGAGACAAGACATTGAAGATTTAGATGACTAGGAGTTATATTATAATAAATATATTTTGTGTGAACAAAATATATTTATCTTGTCTTTAGTTATTTTTATGCTTAATGTGTAATTTTGTATTAATTAGCCTATGTCTACGGGTTTAAGTGCAATTAGTGAATATTAGTCTAGACTATAAATAGGTTAATGGTCATTAGTGTTGGCTAAGGGTAAAATGACCAATAGATTGAGGGATTACTTGTAAACATATTTTGCAATCTAATTGAAAATCAAAGGGGTTTTAATTGTGATTATCATATTTTGATCTATAATCTTCATGATTTGATTCAAGTGTGATTATCCTGGAGTTACAGTATCTGTAGCCATTGGAGTGTGAGGTTCTGAAGAGTCCGAGGCATCAACATCTGATGCTTGTGTACTTCAGTAGCAGGAACCTGTTCCTCCTGAGCCACCTAATCATTCTCCAAGTCTTCATCATCAGAGGAAGAGTCACTTACCTCAAGTGCTCCCCCTGACGGACTAGAAGACTCACCTTGTGATCCTGATGTTGTCGAGTCTAGTGATAGTGTGTTTAAGACGTTGCACATCATCTTGGTCGATAACTCATCATCAGGAAGGGAGAGAGGGATATTGAAGGACTTAAAGAATCCATCATAATTGAAGAAGAATGGGGGTCCTTTTCCAGCAAGGGGGGTGGTGTATCTCTGAATGTCAACGTTGCACCACACTTCTACTTGACCCGTTGAGTTTTTGTAAACTCTCTTATTCAGTATGTTGTATCCTAGAAAAATCCCTTCTTCAGCTTTCTCACTGAATTTCCCTGACTGAGTTTTCTTCAGCAGCATACATGGTGCGCCAAATGGTTCAAGGTACTCCAGATTTGGCATATGTCGCTGGAGCAACTCGTAACATGTTTTACCATGTCGTTTGACCACCAGGACTCGATGTAGGGTGTAACATGCATTGGCAACTGCCTCATTCCAAAATTGGATGGGCAGTTTCGAGTCTGCTAGCATCGTTCGTGTTGTCTCTATCAAGCTCCTATTCTTCCGTTCAGCAACTCTATTCATTTGTGGAGTGTAGGCAGATGTGAACTCATGTACCATTCCTTTCTCTTTGCAGAATGCCTCCATCCACTGGTTCTTGAACTCCGTGCCATTTTCTGAGCAAATCTGTCACGCTTTCAGCTTGTAGAGAGATTCCAAAGTGGTCACCAGCTATTTGAATAATTCAAATGTTTCTGATTTGGATTTCAGAAACATTACCCAAGAGAATTTAGAGTAGTCATCAGTGACTACATAACAGTACAAATCACCAGCGATGCTCTTGGTGCTCACAGGACCAAACAGATCCATGTGTAGAAGTTCGAGAGGAAATTCAATGGAATTTACTTTCTTTGCTTTGTGAGACTTCTTGGTCTGTTTACCTTTCTTACACGCTACGCAAACATCTGGAAGTTGAAAATTCTTAACATTAACTCCATTTACTAAGTCATTCTGAATCAGATGATTCATCTTCCATGGATTTATGTGTCCCATTCTCCTATGCCAGGAGATCAAGTCCCTCTCAGTTGCCTTTGACAAGAAGCATTGAACTTGATGATTGGTTGTGGAGACCTTTGATAGAT
>BJCM01071025.1:0-48801 GCA_018326385.1 Flaveria bidentis | reverse complement strand
GATCCACATTGGGATTCTTTTCACTTCACTTTTGAAGGTGATCCATGATTGGATTCTTTTGTTCATTCACATGGAATGTATTGTTTTTGTAGATTCATCCAATTTGGATGTGTTCCTCATTGGGAATTGACAGGAATATTTTGGATTAATAAATTTGCACTATGTGCTTGTTTAATTAGGTCTTTTCTCAGCAAAATAGAGATGAATCTTCATGTAGGTGAAAGAGATTCATAAAGTATCATTCCCTCGTGTGTTTAGGTTACTACACATACATACACTTTTATAAGCTAATACGTACTGGTACTCTAAGATGAGAGTTTCACCATTGAATAAGACTTTAATTCATCACAGCATGTATCTTCTCTTCCAAGTTGAGCCTACCAACATATCTGGTAATTCATGATAGTCTTTCAAAATTTTAAAATAAGTAGAGTGAATCATATAACGACTGTAATTATATCATTTCCCATATTTTATTTTCTTCATTAAAATTGACTTCTTTTTGTCTTTTTCTAATGTTTGTAAATTGTTTTTGATGTTTTGGTTGGTTTTACTCAAGGTTAATATGCCAATTGATTAAACAATGAAATCAAACCTACTTGGTTCAAATGCCTTGGTGAATAAATCAGCTAAATGTTTTTTAGTGGGAACTTGAATCAATTTGATTAACCCCTTTTTAGCATAGTCTCTCAAAAAGTGATATCTAATTTCAATGTGTTTTGTTTTTAAGTGCTGAAGTAGATTATTTGTAATGAAAACGGTTACAGTGTTGTCAATGTGAGTAGGTGTATGCAAGAAGTTAAAACCATAATCAAGCATCAGTTTTGAATCCAGAGAACTTGAGAGAAATAAGATGATGCTGCAATATACTTAGCTTTTACTATTGAGACATATACGTTTTTCTACTTCTTGCACTGCCTGGAGACCAGTCTAGGACCAAGAAATTGACAACTGCCAAAAGTGGACTTCTTATTGAAGTTGCATCCTCCATAATCACTGTCAGTGAAGGCATAGAGATTGAAGTCTCCTTCTTTTGGATACCATAAACCAAGACCTGGTCTGCCTTTAACATATCTGAATATTCTCTTGACAACATTTACGTGAGATTCCTTAGGATCAGCTTGGTATCTCGCACACACACAAACACCAAACATAATGTCAAACCTACTGGTTGTTAGATACATAAGTGAACCGATCATAGGTCTATAATGAGTCTGATCCACTGATTTGCCTTCTAGATCAGGTCCTATCTTCACTTTAGTATTCACAGGTGTTTTGATAGACTGATAGTCATCAAAGTGGAATTTCTTGAACATTGTTTCTACATATTTTGATTGATTGATGAAAATTCCATCCGATGTTTGTTAGACTTGCACCCCTAAAAAGAATGTGAGTTCCCTTATTGCACTCATATGAAATTTTTATTGCATAAGGTCTTCAAAGTCTTTACTGAGTTGCTTGTTTGTTGAGCCAAAAACGATATCATCCACATAAATCTGGACTAGCAACATGTCTCTTCCTCTTCTCTTTCTAAAGAGAGTCTGGTCAATATATCCTCTTTCATATCCATGTTCAAGAAGGAAAGATGATAGTGTCTCATACCACTTTCTTGGAGCTTGATAAAGACCATACAGTGCTTTCTCAAGCTTGTACACACTATGAGGAAAATCTGGATCTTCAAAGCTAGCTAGTTGACTCACATAGACTTCTTTAACAATCTTTCCATACAAGAAAGCGCACTTCACATCCATTTGAGAAATAATAAATTTCATGGGTGCAGAATATGCAAAAAAGATTCTTATTGCTTCTAATCTGGCAACGGGCGCAAACATTTCGTCATAATCAATTCCTTATTCTTGTGAGTGACCCTATGCCACTAGTCTTGCATTTTTTTATATGACAATCCCTCCATCATCAGTTTTGTTTCTGCACAGCCATCTGGTACCAATAGGGTATTGTCCTTCGGAAGGTCTACTGGTTTCATACTTCTTGCTTATTGAATTTCAACAATTCTTCGTGCATTGCTTCGATTCAACTATTGTCTTGAAGAGCCTATTTGATGTTTTTGGCTACTGTTTGACAAATAAAGCATGAGAATTGACAGATGTTTGCAATACTTGACTTGCTTCTTGTCACATTTTCATTAAGTTCACCAATAATGCTTTCTATTGGATGATTCTTGTTTTTTCTGGTTGTTGGAATTGAGTCACTAGCAATTGTTACATCAAGATGGGAGACATTAAGATCATTATGGTGAGATGCACATTCATTTTGTACTATTGGGGAGTTATGAAGATAATTAGACTATGTTTCAGTTACTGCTTCAGTATCAACAACACTTTGATTACTTCCATCATTTGATGTTCTTTCTGATTCAGTTGGAGGAGTAGCTTGCTTTTGATTTCTGATCTCAATTGATTGATGTTCAGAATGTGATGGTAACAAGCTGGGACCAGTTTCAGTTGAAACACTTTGATTTTGAGATGTTTGTCTGACAAGATCAGCATGGAGTGGAACATCTTCATTTATTTGCTCAGTAGAGGTACGAGGAATCAATGGAAAGTCATCTCTTCTTTCAAGACCTGAAGATGGTTTAGATAAATGTAGGTTTCCTGCATCAGACAAGTGAAATCTATCAAAAGATTTTGTACATGAGTCATATCAAACAACTAGGACCATTTGTAGATTTAGGGAAGGAGTGTTCCTTGAATTGAACATTTGTTGATTCATCAATAGTGTTTAAACTAGGATTAAACATTGTGTAAGCCTTTGAAACAAAAGAATAACCTACAAGAATCCTTCATCAGACATAGATGAAAATTTTGCCAAATAGATTCGGGTGTTTAATATTGAGACCGGACTACCAAATGACTTAAAAAATTCCAATAACTGGTTTTCTCTGAAACAATAGTTCATATGGAGTCATGTTACTTTCTTTTGCAATTGGAGTTTGATTTTGCACAAAGCATGATGTGTTAACTTCCTCTGCCCAAAAGGTAATAGGCAGTTTAGCATGGGCGATCGTTGTTCTTGCTGCTTCAATCAGCGTTCTATTTCTCCTTTCAGCTACCCTATTTTGTTGAGGAGTTCTAGCTGCATTGAATTGATGAGCAGTGCCTTTGGGTGCACAAAATGAACACATGTCTTCATTTTTAAGCTCAGTTCCATAATCATTTCTTATTGTTTTGACCTTATGATCAAGTTGGTTTTCAATTTTTGTGATGACGTCTTTTATTATTTGGGATGCCTCATTTTTATGATGTAAGAAGAAAACCCATGTGAATCTTGAAAAGTCATCAATGATCACTAAACAATAATGTTTCTTTCCAATACTTATAACATGAGTCAGTCCAAACTGATCCATATGAAGTAGCTTCAATGGAGTATTGTTTGTGTTCACCAGCTTTGGATTGTGAGAAGAGTTATGTTGTTATCCTTTAAGGCACGCTGAACACTGATCAACAAAGTGAAATTCTTTTAGGGAAAGCACAATGACATGGTTTCCTTTGACCAATCTATTCATGTTTTAAAAGTTTGTGTGCCCCAAACGTTTGTGCCAATGCTGAGACTCATCAGATGATGCTTTAGACAAAAGACATGTTTCTTCTATTGGTGTTGTAGAATTAAGGTTTAAGACATAGGTGTTACTCTTCCTCGGAGTCTTTAGGACAACCCATTCTTTTGAGATCTGAAACCCTAGTTTTAGAATGTAGCAATGAGTGTCGGTAAAGTGAATTGAATATTTCTTGTCACATATCTGAGACACGCTAAGTAGATTGAAGTTTAGTTATTCACAGTATCACTCTATCGAAGCTTAGCATCCCATTTGTCACAGATCCTTCACTAGTAATTCTTCCACCTTGTGAATCTCCTTTGTATGCCATAGTAGTTCCTTGTATTTGCTTGAAATCATGAAGGAGGGAACGACCTTTGGTAATGTGTCGGGAACATCCACTATTCACAGTATCACTCTATCGAAGTTTAGACCTATATGGATGACCCTGCAAGCATAAAAGAACTAATTAGAATATGGAACCCAAGTCATAATGGTCTTGGGTTTCCTGTTCCTATCCATGATGGTGACCTCTTGATACTTTCCTCTAAATTGTGATCTAGTTAGAGGTGACCTGGGAGACTGCTTGTGATAATTTGATTGTGGCATCTCATCAACATCAACTGAAGAGTCAAAGGAGTAATGAAACCTTTGTTCTCTATTATTTTGAAGAAATTTAACCTGTTTTTGATTATCAAACATCATTTTAGGTTTGGGAAGATCATACTTTTGCTTAATGATGTGATATTTGTTTCTTTGAATTCTTCCATAATTATTTTGTGTTACTCTTGTCATTGTTTGATCTAGACATCCAAGATTTGTTGTTATGAAAATGACTTCTGACATTGGGTTTCACCAATGATGTTATAGAGATGGGTTTGTTTTGAGCAATTCTCAATCTGTTCTGATAAAAGTAACAATCAAATATATTGTGATTGATGATATCACAGACTGAACAGTATTTATTGAAATAACAGTTTTTAGTGGAATGGTTGTTCATGTCATAGATAGAGCAGTATTGATTGAAAAATCACTTTTCTATTTTGTGATTAAACATGTCACATATGTCACAATACATATGTTTGTTTCTTGAATCTGATTTTGCTTTAGCAGACTTAGTTGATTTTCCCATTTTCAACTGAGTCACATTCTTTTGCTTAGGGGAGGAATCAAAATCAGCCATTTTAGTAGGATGCTTCATATCACTACCTTTGTTAGCTGTTCTGGGATGTTTTTGTTTCCTCAACCCTTGCTTTACTTCTTTCACAAAGTGATCAACATGCTCCTTATTGCATATGTCAAAACCAACTCCTCGTCTTAATTTTGAAGATTAGGGGTCTAACTAAATTTTAGTTGTTGAAATCAGTGAGCTCTTGTGTTTCTTTTATAGTGAAACCTTGCTTGATTTGTTTTAATTTTTTGGAGATTTAATCTCATTATTAGAACTGCTTTCAGCAGAAGGTTTAAGTAACTTCACAAATTTCTTCTTTCTTTTTGAAATAGCCAGTATAAATTTCACAAAGGGGACATGACCTTGATTGGGCTTGTTGGTTTGATGACACTCACTGTCTTGTCTGAACACTCCTTGATTTTAATTGGGTGACCTAATTTGATTTTATCCTCATTTGTTTCAATGTAAAAATTTGGTTGTTTTGAGGATTTGTGCCTTGTTTTACTATTGTTTTTGGTTCAATAGTGTTAGGTTCAATTTGCTCTTTGGGTGTAACAGATTCAAGCATGACAGCATAGTTGTCATTGTATGGTGGAGGATAAGAGTTATACCCAATCCCAGACATATCCTTGGGTTCCTTTTGAGAATCAAGCATCTCTTGCAGGTTGACTAAAGATAGTTGAAACTTTCTAGTTTCACTTTAGTAAGTGTTTGTTCAGCTTTTGATTGAGCTAACTTTTCAATCAGTTGCTAATTCTCAACTGTAAGAGTGTACTTTTCACCATGCAATTTTTCAATGTCAGAGATGAGAGATTTAATTTTGATTTCAAAGCATTTTATTTCGCTTTTAAGCATCTCTTACTTGACATTTTCTTCTTTTATTTTGTCAGCCAACTTATGATTATGCTCTCTATAACCTTGCAGTTCAGTAAGGCATTTATCACTACAACGGTTAGATTTTACCTCAGATGGCATGGGAGATGGACCATCATTGATATGAGCCATGAGGGTATGATTTTGGAATTGAGGCTTTACATCCTCTGCATTCGGGCTCCAGTCACATACTCCATCTTGCTTAATAACAAGAGCATTTGCAGATGACTACTACTTTCATGAGCTTGATTGGTCAGTTGAGGTTGAGTTTGATATGTTTGTTGGTGTTGTTGATGATGATATTACTGGTGGTGATTTTGGGAGTGAAAACTCGAGTTTGGTTGTGAAGATGACTGGCTTTGAAAATTCCTTTGAAAATTGTTTTTTCTTGTGGGAGCATTACATTCTATAAAGAAGTGGCCAATCATGCCACAGTTGAAGCACTTCACCTTGGATTTATCATAGCCAAGTTTGGTGTTTTCATTAAGGCTAAGCTTTCTTCCTTTTGTGAAAAAAATCTTGGCCCTCATTGCAATCATAGCCATTTGCCACTACAAAACCATTTCTTCCACATCATCTGGATCCATTTCTTCCAAGCCTTCCTAGATCAGATATGTAGAGCTGAGTCTCCTTCCTAGATAAGCTTCAAAGCTAGCAACAAAAGCACTGTAAGTTGCCTTTTGTTCTTATGATCTTGTATCATGAGGAGTATTTGAAAGAGTTGCAGAGAATCCTAATGGTTGAGATGATGTTGATGGCTTGTTCGTTGGTGGAGGTATAATGAATCCGATAGTCTTCAAATGATCTCTTGAGGAAAGAAAATCATCCTCCTGAGTAATTAATGCATTTTCCATAGAGTGAGTCTCTAAAGGAAACTTATATGCTTCAATAACTCTGAGTCCATCTTGGTTTCTTCTTCTTTCATGAAGCGCCAGTGCTTCTATCATGGCAATCACTATATCCAGGTTGTTACTCTGAAGATCAAGAGTGTTTTTCAGCATTGTCACATATTATTTACATTTTTCTGGAAGACTTTGAAGTGTTGGGTTTGTTGGACACATTATCAAAGTTGTTTAACCATTTAAAAATGAAAAACAAAGCGGAAACAAAAAATAATATATTATGTTTTGTAAACTAAAAATTAAGGAATATAACTTAACAACAACAAACCCAAGAACATAGGATCAAATATATGTGAATCAAGTAGCTATCAAGAAAAAATCACAACCAAAACAACACATATGAAACTACCTTTGTAGAGCTGTCAAAACATGTGATTTGATGAAAATGATGATGTTCTTCAACGACCAAAACAACAAGGATAGATGTTCTCGAGCTTTCATACCCACAAGCATCAAACAAATACCTTTCTTGTTGGGATTTGTACACCAAAAACGACTAAGGAGCTGCTGGAAAACCACTTTCATCCATGTGTGAGAGAGAGAGAGTTTGGTTCCTTTGGTCCATTGCATGTGATTGGGAGAGAGAGAGAGAGAGGTTGATTGTGAGACAAGTAATGATTGTGGTTTCAAGAAACAAATAAACAAACCCTTTGAAAGGGGTGGCCGAAACTCACTTAAAATTGGGGTTCCCCCCCCCTCCCCAATTTTTTCTACCAATTATTTCAACTAGTAATTAGATTAAGTTATGTGACTAACCTTTTAATTATATAACTTATACACACTTTTATTATTTGATGTTATTTAACCAATTTAAATAACATTACAAATAATACCCATGAACAAAATATCCCTATAAGTTGTTCCATCTCATATGCAACCTATTTAGAAAACCCATTTTCTAAATTGGTGTAATTATTTAATTGAATGATCATATCATCAATTAAATATTAACTGGTGTTTGCTAATTTTGTTATTGGGTATGACCCGACTTGGATTATGACGTACTAACCACATCAATGTTCTATGTGTCTTAAGCATATAGAATCCAACAATCTCCCACATGCACAAGATTCATAGAAGATTGATGCTAGCAGTAAATACTGCCTAACAACAGTTTATTACCCTTAATATGCATGACTAAAAGCCATTCAATAACATGATCCCCTTCAAGTATCCAACTTGAAATGATTTAGGTGAATCAATCATTTATCCTTTTATTAGAGATGTCATGTTGAATCCAAGGACACAGAATGATCATTCCTTGTTGATTTAACTTAATCAGGCCTTAGACATATTGCTATCAACGAATAAGAGGAACAAATTCCATCTTGACTACATACGTTTCTCACAATCACCTCGTATCACACCTGAACATAACCTTATGTATTGTCCACTATTTTAGAGTAGTAAAGAACTAGCTCAAGGTATAACACTTTGGTGAATATCAAAACCCAATATGCATCTCAGGTTGGAGGATACCAAATGATATTCACCTTTACTCAAATATGCTTATGATCAATCTAGAAGATTCAATGTAGTAAAATTTGAGATTCGGGTCACTCCAATATTTGTATCCCACAAATATCTATGAACTTTGGCAGCAACCAATTGCTCTATATTCATGCCTTTTGAATATCCACCAATCCATGTTCATAATAGTCTTACGTTCATATTTGTTCCCACAAACATGACCGACTACGGATATTTAGAATAATAAACATATTCATGGATGTATTCATGCTAAAAGGAACATAACTCTTAATATCACAAATATATGAAAGAATTAAATATTACATTGTTCCAAACTTTTAAATACTAAACAGATCAATTCCAATCACTAGAATATCGAAGTCCTAAGGCACAAGTATGAATTTCATGCTTTGCCCTTTCAAGGAGCTTCGTGAGTGCATCCGTAATGTTTTGATCGGTGTGAACTTTACGAATACATATTTTTCCCTTTTCAACTTCACCCCTTATGTATTTGAATCTCCGCTCAATGTGTCTAGTCTTTTGATGTGCACGGGGTTCCTTGATTTGTGCAATCGCACCCTCGTTATCACAAAAGATTTCTAGGGGGTCTTGAATGGTAGAGACCACCACTAGATCGGCGATAAATTTCTTTATCCATGCAGCTTCCTGAGATGTTAATGAGGCGGCTATGTATTCAGATTCTATAGTGCACAATGCTACCACGTATTGTTTTGAACTCTTCCTTGACACTGCTCCTCCATTCATAAAGAAGACATACCCCGATTGTGATCGAGAATCATCTCGATTAGTTTGGAAACTCACATCGGTGTAACCCTTTACAAAGAATTCCTCTTTATCAGATTCGTATATTAGAAAGGTAGTATCATTTCCAAAAGGTGTAATCCGAGATCTTTTATGGAAAAACAACTTCCATGCCAGGTTTTAACACCTTCCATGGTTGGAATATCATTTCCAAAAGGTTGTATGTCATCAACATACAATACTAATAGTGTAATTATGGTCCCCTAGCCTTCTTGTATACACAACCCTCGTTAGCGTTCTTGATGAAACCAAATTTCTTGATCTCTTCATCAAAACATTGATTCCAACTTCTCAATGCTTGTTTCAATACATAGATTGATCTCTTTAACTTGCATACTTTATTAGGATGTTGTGGATCGTCAAAACCATCAGGCTGAACCATATGTACAGTCTCTTCGAGATGTCCATTAAGAAAAGAGATTTTAACATCCATTTGCCAAATCTCATAGTCATAATATGCAATTATGGAAAATAATATCCTAATTTACTTTAGCATTGCCACAAGCGAGGAGGTTTTATCATAACAACCCCTTGAGTTTGAGTGAAACCTTTTGCTACAAGTCTTGCTTTGTAAGTATCCAAGTTTCCATGTATATTTGTTTTCTTCTTGAAAACCCACATGCATCCAACTGGTTAGGAGTTAAAGTGGAGGGTCAACCAATTCCCAAACTTTGTTATCATACATGGATTGCATCTCTACGTTCATGGCTTCTAGCCATTTGTCACAATCAGAATTGGACATTGCATCATTGTATGTAGTTGGCTCATTGGAGTCAACCACATAGTATCCATTCATGAAAAATCCATATCTTTCAGGTGGAATGCTTACTGTACCAGATCTGCGAACATTTTGTGTCTATTGATCAACCTATTGATCATCATTAACAACCTCCTATTGATTGCTAGTGTCAACCAAACGTGTATCGGCTTGGGGATCTTGATCCTCATCAAATTCCATTATTCTATACGTTATTCCTTCCATAAGGAACTTAGCTTCCAAGAACTCTGCCTTTCCAGCAATTATTATTTTTTGCTCTGTTGGATCAAAGAAGTTGTATTTTATACAGTCTATGGGATATCCAACAAATATACACTTAGTGTTTTGACTTTTCAACTTGTTTTGGGTGTTTAGCTTAACATTGTTAACAAACTTTAATTCATAACCACATTGTTTTAAAAAGGAAACATAAATTATGTTCCTAGTCGAACTAGGAGCATTCAAAATGTTCTTAAGAACAACATCCAAACCATTTGAAAGTTTCAAAATATAGTCTCCTTGGGCTTCGACAACAACTTTTGCTCCGTTGCCTATGTAGAGACTTGTGTCTCTCTTCTTCAAGTGCTTATTTCTTTTGAACCACTAAAACCAATTGCAAATGTGAGTTCCACATCCGATATCCAATACCCATGTGTTTGAAGAAATAACATTTAAACCAATATGAATCATGAAAGTTGTACTTGTGGTTTGCCTAGCATCCCTCTTGTTTCTCAACTCTTTGAGATAGGTTGGACAATTCCTTTTCCAATGTCCTATCTCACCACACTAAAAGCATGGATCATTCTCCGTTACCTTAGGCTTCTTAAGATTAGGTTTTAGAGGTTGCGCTTTAGCCTTCCCTTTCCCTTTGCCTTTGATGTACCCTTTTCCTTTGGCAACCTTTGCCTTGGGACTGGGGAATGGCCTTTTCTTATTGCCTACCTCATTGATCGAGAGAACATGTAGAACCTTTCTACCCATCCCTGCGTCTGCTATTTTGAGCATTGCGTGAAGCTCACCAATGCTTTTGTCCTACCCGTTCATATTGTAATTCATTATGGACATCTCAAACCTTTTAGTTAGGCCACAAAGGATCAAATCCGTGGTCAGCACCTTTGAGACAGGTTAGTTAAGCCTCTCGAGGCGATCAACGTGGCTTTTCATCTTAAGTACATTAGATGATACCCATTGGGTTTCTTCCATGCGACACGCATGAAGCGCTCAAACCGTTTCGAAGCGCTCTACCCTAGCTTATTGAAGGAACATTTCCTTCAACTGGGTAATCATGTCATATGCCCCATGACGCTCCAAGTCCTTTCGGAGTTCAGGAATCATAGTTCCCAACATGAGGCAGGAAACCTGCATGGAGTCCTCAGTGTATTGAAGCCAATCATTATATGCTTCAACATCCTTGGGGTCGGGTTGGTCATGAATGGGATCATCAAGGATATAGGCCTTTTTCTCTTGCTTGAGAACAATTATAAATTTTCGAAACCAGTCCATAAAATTATTATGCTTAAGACGATCCCATTCTAAGATGGTTCTCAGTGATAGGGTATGGACGGTCGGGGTGGTAGCATTATTGTTTGCGGCCATTCCTACAAAATTTACAAATTTCATATTAGTATTTCTGAAAAATTACATTTTAATTATTAATACCCTTTTCATGTCTTATAGACATTTAATAATTAAAATCTAGAATCCAACGATACATTTAAATTATTGTTAGGTGACCTTTATCCCATTATTTAAATTAACAAGGTACTCAACATTTGACAATTGCAACCTTTTGCAACTTCTAGCTTTATGGGATCGGTTAAACATCTCATGTTTAGTTGGCATGTAAAATCCCATCAACACCATTGTACTCAATGCTTCGGTGACCCTATTAACATGGTTTCCAATTCAAGTCGTCCTACTTACACACACATGTGAGTTTACACATACAAGTGGTTAAGTGACCTTTATCCCACAAATATGCTAAGCCCACCTCAAACACACAAGTTCCCTAAAAGTGGTTAGGTGACCTTTATCCCACAAATAGTTCTCAAGTGATTCGAGTGTTAAACTTGTTTCCAAAGGGATTTTATTTTTCATTAATTCTTGTTATGAAAACTCTATGTACCTTGTATTTGCAAGCTTTCAAATACATGGTACCCTATGGTTCTCTTTTAGTAAAAACCCCTTTTATTAGAATCATTAATCCTTTAAAAACCTTTTATTAGTCACTTATTATTGGGAACCATAAATTTTCAACTTGTTTTGTTTGTTAAGAAGTAGGTTATGGACATCCAAATATCAAACAACCATCATATAACAAACAACCAAACAAGCATAATCAAACAATCACAAATGCATAACCATAGCCACTAAGTTGACAACACTTGTTTGCCATCACAAGGGTTGTCATTTGGTCTTTCCTATGCGTTAATCACAACACACAAGATAAGATCTCCAAAGACCCCCACTTGAAGTTGCATCCAAATGCTTCAAGTTCTTCTGTTTGTGTCTTCCCTTTGTGCTTCCAACATGTGCATCTTCTTTTATAAAATTTATATCCTCATACAAATTTTCTAATAAAAGAAAATACACTTAATCTATCTATTACATCACCATTGAATGAATAAATAAATTACAACCATGAACAAACACAAAAGAATAATATTACAACCCATAAAGAATGAAATCAACCAAAACCAAATCAACACAAGGTCAAGGCTAGGATATGCACCAATATGAAACAACATATACAACATTCAAGAACCAAAATAAATCTCCATTTAACCCTAAGTTTTCAGCCAACATAAACCAAGAATTTAGGGTTTTTGTTTAAACAAAATATAATCAGCCATTTGACATCTTTCTTTCGAGGTTTATTCATAAGCATGTAAAATATTACCTTGAAATATTTGGGATTCATCATATCATCACAAAACAGCCCCCTATTAGGTTGTTAAAGTCCCATAAAACCAATTTTACAAGGACAAAAGAAGTTAGTCATCCACATATCCGGCTCTAGATGCCAATGTTGGGTTGTTGGACACATTATCAAAGTTGTTTAAACATTGAAATATGAAAAATGAAGCAGAAACAAACCTTAATATTATGTTTTGTAAACTGAAATTTAAGGCATATAAATTAGCAACAACAAACCAAAGAACATAGGATCAAATATATGTGAATCAACTAGCTATCAAGAAGAAATAACAACCAAATAAACACATAAAACTCCCTTTGTAGAGCTGTCAAAAAGTGTGATTTGATGAAGATTACGATGTTCTTGAATGACCAAAACACCAAGGATAGGTGTTCTCAAGATTTCATACCCACAAGCATCAAGCAAAGACCTTTCTTTCTAGGATTTGTACACCAAAAACGACCAAGGAACTGCTGGAAAACCACTTTCAGCTATGAACTCTTCCTTTAAAAGAGAGAGTTTGGTTCATTTTGTCTATTGCATGTGAGAGAGAGATAGAGGGTTGAGTGTGAGAGTAGTAAAGGAAATTTTGGTTCAAGAAACAAATGAACCAACCCCTTTGAAAGGGGCGGCCGAAACTCACTTAAAATGGGGGCCCCCCCCCCCCAATTTTGTCTACCAATTATTTTAACTGGTAATTAGAATAAGTTATGTAATTAACCTTTTAATTATATAACTTATACACACTTTTATTACTTGATATTATGTAACCAATTTAAATAACAGTACAAATAATACCCATGAATAAAATATCCGTATAAGTTGTTCCATCTCATATGCAACTTATTTAGAAAACCCATTTTCTAAATTGGCGTAATTATTTAATTGCATATTAAAAATTAGTTGGTGTTTGCTAAGTTTGTTATTGGGTATGACCCGACTTGGATCATGACGTACTAACCACATCAATGTTCTATGTGTATTGGGCATAAATAATCCAACATTAAGCATCTTCTTGTTTAACTCTTTCACTTTATAAGTTACTGCCATGATCTCTAGGTCATTTACCATCTGCACAAATCTATGCGGTTGTTTAGAGATGGACTCCCCTTTGGAGTGATGAAAGGTTTTATACTGATTAACAAGCTTATCCTTGTTAATTTCAGCAACTTCACTGCTTCCTTCACACATAATCAGCAGTGCATCCCATACCGCTTTAGCAGTACCATACTTTTCTAGTCTTTTTAGCACATCCATTTTCAGTGCTTGTGTGAGTATGGAGTAAGCTTTAAGATCAATCTTAATCTTCTTGTAGTCACCATCATCAAGAGTCTCATCCTCAATGGGTATTCTTGAGGTTTTGTAGATGGCAACTTGATTAGCAGACAGTGTAACATGAATGTGAGGCCCTTTGCATATTGAGATCCAATAGTGCGGATCTACACTTGTGATGTAATTCATGAATCTAATTTTCGATTGCATAAACTCAGATTTGTGTTTGAGCATGAGAGGTTTTGGAGTATGACCAAGATTTGAAAAGGTATGTGAATCCATTTTTACAAGGTGTTTTTAAATTGTTTAATGATGATTAGATAAATTTTAAATTCAATTACTCCAACTGGTCCAAATAGTCCAAAACAGGCTCAATGAATTAGATCTGTTGATGTTTCTGAGTTTCTATTGCAAGTTTTTGTTATATTAACTGTTCACAACTTTGAATAAAATGATGACTGCTTTGTTCTTGAGGTGAGAAAGTATGAACAGTAACTATTGAAGAGTTTTATGTAGTTTACTAAGTAGCAAAGGTTGAACAGTCTATTAGCAACTCAATCACCAGATCAATAGAGTTTTGTTCGAATCTTGGTTAGATCTGAAAATGAATCGAGAGCCAAAGCTTTGATACCAATTGACTGGGTTGTGAGATTGATATTATCACAGGATCGAATATGATGATCGAGTTAATTATTGTATGGCAGAATCAAACAATCAAGAAATATTCAACCCAAGAAATACTCATAAATGCTTGTTTGTATTGATGAAGGTGAATGATTACAATAAATGCTAGGGTTTGAGCGTTAAATAGTAATAATACACCTTGAGAATGTAAGACACAAAATATTCTAATTGTCTATCAATAGTCACCTCATGTACGAGGTTTTCTATTATATTTATAGGCTGACAAGAAGCCTTTTTACAACTTGACTAAACTACCCCTGACCTAAACATCAGAACTAATCTTAGTATTCATCAGCATTTCTTTTGTTCATCCGCATTGACAAATATGGATGAGGTGAACTTGATCAGCATTTCTTCTTTTGTCTTCCACATTAGTAGTTGGTCATTCGCATTGAATAAGGCGGATGAACAAATACTTGTGCGTATTTCTTGTCCGGTCATCCGCATTTGCAAATGCGGGTGAGCAAAATTTTTTCGCATATCTTTTAGGCTATCTGCACTTGTTAATGCGGAAGAACAAACACTTGTGAGCATTTTTTCTATGTCTTCCGCATATAGAAATGCGGTTAGCCAACACTTAGTCTTCTTAGTAGAATCTTCATCTGCATTGCTTCTTGGACTTGTGCGATTTCTAGCAATAACCATCAACTCACCAATTGAATTGGCATATATGACCCTTTCAGGGTCCAACAGAAGTGTACATTGGAGATTCCACTTCCCCTAAAGAGCAAACCACTCACATCTTACCAATGATCAGTGTTAAGGTTCCTCATGATCAGCTAGATGAGCACTCAAGCCCTATAGCCTTAAACCTTCACTCAGAGTTTGAAAACTCTAGTGAACAACCTTTAGGGGAATGTTACCATCCCCAGCCTATTGATCTAAAGCAACCTATTCCCATCCTAGATTTATATGATGATAAAAAGATGTGATTTAGTGAGTACCATTGTTGGATCAAGAATTGTTGGCGCAACCAAAACCAAATGCAGGATCGGTTTTTTCGCATAACACTTGGCTTTTCTCTCAGACTCACTTATGTTACACTCAGATCAGATGTAGCACAGTCTATTCAAAGAGTTGATAATAATATAATAAGTAACAATGAACACAGAAAGATAATTTTCAAGTTACTTGCATATATTGCTTCTCAACTCAAATTATTACAAGACTCATACAATCATGGTTTATGAGTTACAATGAGAAACTATATATAATACTACGTATAGCCGGATATACTTTGATACTAGCTAGAATCCTCTAACTAAAGCAAATACTACAAAGCTATAGTTTAAGGTATCTTAGATAATGTCTTATCTATGATATGGTAGTTAGGACATATCCCTCACTTACCTTTTATCACCAACTAAAGTTGGTAACTTTGTACTAACATAAAACGGTGAACAGTGGAATAAAGTATGGTGAACTACATGGCCTTTTGGGAAAACGCCATGCAGTATCAGAGGTCTACAGCAGAGTGTCAGAGACAATACTTGTGTCCACTAGTTAATTGCAATATCTTCCGAAGGTCAAATGGCTTCGGAAGAGCAAGTACTTCCAAAGCCACTTATTCTTTGGAAGAGGCTACTTCTACTGAGGCTTGATGGACTTCTTCTATTCTTCGTACTTCGGAAGTTCACTTATGATCTTTTCTTCTAAGACTTGATCTTCGGAAGTGAGCACTTTATCTTCGGAAGTAGAGTTTGTCTTCGGAAGCAAATCTGTTACATTGTCTTCAGAAGAACTCTATTTCCTTCGAAAGTCCATAATTATCTTTGGAAGTCCTTTGTAAGTTGCATCAAAATTTGTCTAAGTAATTTGGTTTTGGTTGCATCAGCCTTCTTCTTTATCCAACAAACTTCCCCTAGGCTGATGCTACCAAAACTTAACTTATTTCAACTTCTCAAAACTTTTAGCATCAAGGAAAGCAGATATTTATCCATTTCTTTGTTCTTCCCCAAAGTAGTGCTGAGAAGCTTGTACTGATCATTTGTTGATAGGAACTCCAATCTGTCACCCTGGATGATATGCACCCTCTATTGGGTCCCTCTGAAAAGAGTTATTAATGAGAGTTGTAGTCATACACCTATCTAAATAAAGGTTCCAATTCAGGGCCTTCCACTATGTATAGAAAAGCAGTGCTTTTAGTGGTTGGCCTTCCTTTGTCTTCCTTCTCTCTCAGTTTCAACTCTTATTCAATCCTTACGTTTGTAATAAGCTCAGCAAGATGAATGTAACTAAGATGACTTCTGATGTGTGCAACTGTGTTTGAGTTCGAGGGATTGGAGAATGGTTTCTCTGCTAACTCAGCAATGTCAAATCCAACAAAGTTGTGAGAGGCTTCATCGAACCTCCACTAGATGATTTTCTTTCTAGAACAAGAGGCTGACTAGGAATCTTGTCCCCTTTCTTTGTGTCCAGCAGAGTCACCAGCTTTCTTCTTAGTTTCTTCTCTTAATCATTTAAGGAGTCAGAGTTGATACCAAGAACTGTAGTAGTATGGTCTCGTGTTACTATGGGCAGATCAAGAAATTGATCTATTGTGAAGGAACATGAAGATCCATTAACATAGGTCAGTTTGACAGAGTCTTCTTCACAAGAGATGTAGCTCAGAGTTGTGCAATTTGAGAGCTTTCTCTTGATTGACTTGAATTCTTCTAGGGAGAGATGTTTGGAAGGTTGAGGGGATGTTTAAGAAGATTGTAGGATTGGTTGTGGTGTAGTTGTTCTGTAGAGTGTCTTGGGTTGGAGGATGGGTAATTTAGGTGGTTGAGGTGAGAAAGTGAGTATGGATAGTGGTTTAGGTTTAGGTGTGTAGTATTTATTTTTGATGGTTTGAAGGTCATCACCTGTACCCTTTTATACATCTCTTTCCTTTTGCCCAAACGATTGTTAGCCTTGATTTCACTGACAATTTGCTGGATTGTCTTTTCAGACATGGGTCCCACCTGCCCGCCAAAGAAGACATGAGCCCAATGATAGTCTTTCATACAGGCTTTCTCACCTATCTTCTTGGTCGTAGTGACCGTAGCTTCTTCTTCTTCCTTCTTCTTCTTCTTCTTCTTCTCTTTCATCTTCTTACTTGTAGTTTTCTTTCTCTCCTTCTCTGGTAGATCTTGCTCTTTGTTGAAAAGCCATAGGTTTTGTCTCATCATTGTGTGGAGATAGTTCATGAAGAGAAAAACCTCGGGAGGTTTGGAAAGCTATCCTTTCCCTCCAGAGCTGCATGTCAGGTTACCTTTTTTCTCTTTCTTTCTCTTCCTCTAAGGCCAACCGTGCTGCTTCATTCTCTTGCTCTTTTCATAGCCTGATTTCCTTTCCTAGCTCTACCAACTCCTCTAATGGTAGCAGAAGCATGTCTTCATTGGCAGCTCCATGTCTGATAGCTGATCAATGATTTCTACCCTCTTCTTATTCTTGATTGCTTCCTGGTTGGCTGCAGCTGCTTTGGTAGTGGTAGCTAAAGGCTTCCCAGTTGGATGTATGCTTTTTCTTTTAAGCTTTTCAATATTTTCCTCCTCATGAAGCTCTTCCGTAGTCATTTTCTTTTTTCCTTTATCATCCTTTGAAGTGCTTGACTTTGGTGGTTCTTGGAGAGAGGATTCAGATTGTGAGAGAGGTAGTGAAGGTGTCTAAGTTAGATTTTGATTGAGAAAGTCCTCACTATTCACCTCAGTTGCCAGCTCTAGAATTGCATTTGTGATTATTAGATCCTCTCACAGTGAGAAAAATCCTTTAGAAGCTTTGATTTCCGCTTTGGAAGACTAAGCTTGTTCTTCTGAGGCTTTGACATCAACTTCAGAAGTATGAGGGAGTACAGCTTCCATCACAACTGTTTTGGTTGTTGGGCCATCAGTCCTCATTTCCCCTTCAAATTGAATCTCAAGTTCCTTTTGGACCTTAGGTTGACCAACTTCTTCCACAAGGTAGAATATGCACTTAACCTCTAATGCTCTTTTGCTCCAAAGTACATCATAGACGTATCAGGGCTAGGCTGATCTAGAGAGGATCTCAATAGAAATTTGGAGAAGAGTCTATAAAGATCTCTGAGCATCCTTGGGTTAATTTGCTGAACAACTTGGGATGGCTCAAAAAATTTGGAAGTTGAAGTTTGGCTTAGTGGTTCCACAGGTGTTTGTCTCTGAACACTCTACCCCTTTTTGGTAGCATCATCATGAGAGCTAAATGAGCTAGAGGAAGAGGTCAAGGAGACCTGAATGGGTACATGCCTAACAAATCTCTCAATCTAATTCTCAACTAGTTGAGCCTTGAGATTGTCAATCTCAAGTTGCTGAGTGGCGGACCTATCCTCTAAAGTCCTAACCTTGGGCTCAAGGTTTGAGACTTTAGAAAGTAGGTCTTCGATGGTGAGTTGCAGTCTTCCCTCATCTTTTTTTGAAGAATCACGGGGATATGAGGTAACATACCTAGTTTGTTAATCCTCACCACCAGATGTGGTTTGTTGGCACCCTGGTTTCCTTTACTTAATAATGTCTCTTTTAGAGTCATCAAAAAGCATGGTTGCCGCAGATTTAGTCTCAGAATTGTTACCACTGTCCATAGGGTCCAATGAGGCACCTTCTGTAGTGGCAGCTGAATCTGCATGAGCCCCCTCCACATTAGTGGGACTCACCTCAGTAAAGGTTTGCTGATGGGGGCTAGAGATAACATGTCACTCTAGGCTCTTTTGATCGTTGAGAGGGTTTTGTAGATCAACTTTATTGCCATGAAGCGACGTAATCTATTCATCAGTTTTGAAAAGAAGGTTAGTGAATGATAAAGAGGTTAAACCTACTAAACCCGGGACCTTGAACAATTTCTACAAGCATTGAGCTTATGGTGGGGCTGACCCTTTTTGGCTGCTCAGAGGAGTATAGATACTCACCCAAAGGGCTTTCAGCTTGGGTTTTGGGCTCATGGGTTTGAGAGTTAGGAGAGTCAAGACCCATATTAAGGTCGACGGTGAAGGATGGTGAGACCTCAGACTGAGTGGGAGCCCAATGTTCCAGTCTAGTCTTTTGGATTGAACATAAGGAGCTTGTTCAATCAGAGTAGATAGAACAAGGGTTTGTTTGGGGCGTCTTTGGTAAGTGATGGTGATAGGGTGAGAAGGTGTAGTTGGTAGTGTAGGGGCAGTTGCTGGTGTGGGTTCATCACCTGTGGGATGAACAGGGATGTCACAATGAGCTATTTGCTTAGTCATACCTGGAAGTAGAGATGTTTACCTTCTAGTGAAATTGGTGGACACCTTCTTTAATGTTTTGAAGATGGTTGGCCTCAATTGAGGGAAAATCAAAGTAGTTGCACAGACAAGCTGACTCTGGTCCAGCTCACAGATGATAATATGTTAGAGAAATCTGGGATACATAATGAATATGTCCCACTGGAGATTTCCCATAAGATTGGTCAGCACAAATCTTGAGTACTTGAATCTGAGGCTTCTCACCATTCCATGAACTTGGCACCCTAGTTCGTATGGAATTTGATCCGATCTCCCAGATTTATTTGACCCACAGTGAAGAAGAACATGCAGCAGGAATTTCTAGTTGTAAGAAAAGTTGAATTTATAAACACTTGACCTGATGATGTCTCCACCATATCCCATTTAGAGTGTAGGTGTTATCTAAATCTGATTTGGGGAACTCTGTGGGTTCACCCTCATCATGAAGCTCGAGATGCTCCCTGATGAGTTGTTCAATAATGACCAACTCTTGGCCACAAATTTAGGATCGTATTACACGAACCCCATTCAGGGTTTCAATCTGATTGTTATCCCAAAATTCACCCATGTGATAGGAGTACACAGTGGGATTAACTAACAGGGCAGTGTAATAGGATGATTGGGTGAAAAAGGAGATGATTCTATAGAAGTCTGCATCTATTGTGGAGTCATGAAGTGCAACTTGATTGTGTTGAGGGTTTAGTGCCATTTGTGAAATGTTAAGGTGGATGAGGTTGAGCTTGGTTGAATTGGAGATGAAGGAAACTTTTAGGGTAGTAAAAATTATGGTAAGATGATGAAAGTGAATAGTCGGGATTACTTAAAAGAGGGTGAAATGGAGATAATGGGTTTAGGATAAGGTTCTGTGATGTTTTAGTGGATGAAGTGACAGTGGCGATAAGATTTAATTTGGTTAAATAATCCGACATCATTAACAAAATCTTTACTTTTTTTATAGTGTGGGGCCCAAGAGATTTCCATTACACAGTATAATCTCTCTTTCGAGTATTTAAACATTTCCGAAGGTAATTTGTCTTCCGTAGACAACTCTTACTTCCAAAGGTGAATTGATGCTTCCGAGAGTAAAGATTGTTTTCTAAATGGAGAGTTTTATAGGCTTCGGAAGTAGATCTGATATGTAATAAAACACTTCTTCCGAGACCAAAAACTCTTAATAGAAGAAAATAATCCTTGGAGGAATTTTGCTTTGGAAGATATGTAAAATATCTTCCGAGGCTTGATTCCAATTCGGAAGAATTTATACTTAGAGAATATTTCAGATAGAGACCTTTTGAAATAGGGCTTAGATTGTATTGATATAAGACATTACATATTCAAAAAGGTTTTCAAAAGAGGTGAGCTAATCAATGTTTATCATCCCATATTATAATGAGATACTTAAATCTCTGCTCAACAAAAGCATTGGTGAACAGATCAACATATTCTTCATTTGAATCAACTTAATTAGCTTGATTAGATTTTTCTCATGAATATCACTAATGAAATGATACCTGATATCAATATGCTTTGTCTTGGAGTGCTTTACCGGATTTACAGTGATGGATATAACTCTGTTGTTGTCAATACGGATAGGAGTGCTCATAAAGTTGAATCCATAGTCTGACATCTAGTTCTTAATCCACAACAGCTGAACACAGCAACTTGAAGTAGCAATGTATTCAGCTTTAGCAATTGATGTAGAGACACATGATTGTTTCTGGCATTGCCATGAGATAATCCTTCCACCAAGAAATTGGCATCCTCCTGATGTAGATTTCTTGTCAATGTTCCTTCCACCTAGTTTTGGTGCTTCTTTGAGGTATCTGAGGATTCTCATGGTAGCAGCTAGGTGAGACACCTTTGAAGCAGCCTGCTACCTTGCACAAATGCAATTTGCAGACATGATATCAGGTCTACTAGTTGTGATATATAACAGAGAACCAATAATTGCCCTATACTAACGTTGATCAATATCCTACCCCTCAGAATCACGGCATAGATTATGGTTTCTGTGTATGGGTGTCTTTGCTGGCTTACAATCTTTTATTTCAAATCTTTCTAAGATGTCATTGACATACTTGGATTGATTGATAAAGAACCATTCCTTCATTTGCTTCACCTGAATTTCAAGGAAAATTTCCATCTTTCCCATGGAACTCATCTCAAACTTCTTCTTCATAATGCTTTCAAAGTCATTACACATTTGGTCATTTGAAGAACCAAATATGATGTCATCGACAAAGACTTGAACAAGCAAAATATCCTTTCCACACATACTTATGAAGTGAGTCTTATCAATGGTACCGCTAGTGTAACCATTCTTCAGAAGAAACTTAGACATAGTCTCATACAACAGCCAAGGTGCTTGGTGCAACCCATATAGAGCATTATCCAATTTGCATAGCTGTGGGTCTTCAAATACTAGAGGCTGGCACATGTAGACTTCCCTATCTATATCCCCATATAGAAAGGCACACTTGACATCAAGTCTTGCAACAAGTGCAAAGACATCAGTACAATCGATTCCTTCCTCTTGGGTGTATCCTGGAACCACCAGTCTTGCCTTGTTCTTGATAATCAAGCCTATGTCATCTTTCTTGTTTCTGAAAAACCATTTGGTGCCTATAGGTACATGACCATATGGTAGTGGACATAGGTTCCAAACCTTTTGTCTTTTGAATTGACGCAGCTCCTCTTGCATCGATTCAACCTAGCTACTATTTTCAAGGCATCTTCTACCTTCTTGGGTTCTATCTGAGATAGGAAGCATGAATATAGGCAGACATTCTCATTATGAGTCTGTCTTCTTGTTCTCACACCTTGAGAGACATCTCCTATGATGTTCTCAGTTGGATGAGTGTTATGAATCTTTAGTCGAGGAATCACTTCCAATTGCAAAGATAGATCCAGATTGGACATATTTTGCTTAGGAGCTAGAACACTTTGTCTAGCTGTTGTTTCATGTTGATTCAATGAGGACTAATTGAATGATAGAGAAACATCATCATATGTTAGTTGTGAAGTAGCATTAACACATGCATGTTCCTTCAAAATGCTATGTCCGTCAGCTTGGTGTTGTGAAGGGTCACCTAATGAACTTCGAGGAACAACAGGTGTTTTACTGGTTGAAGCTCCACTATTCCTTAAGATGGTTATACTGTCATAATTGCCAATAGTGGAAGCTTGATTTGTTGTAGCTCTTGGAGAACTTGGAATAGGTCTGGGTAATTCAAATAATTGATTAGCATCAACGTCATTTTGAACATCTTTTCCAAATGAAACATTCTCACAAGATGGTTTAGAATAGTTTGGAAACAATTCTAAATCAAAGATATGATCAGGTCCATTCCCCCTAACATAAGGAATGTGCTCATTAACAACTATGTTGGAAGATTACTCAAATTTTTGATTCATGATGTTGTATACTCTATAAGCTTTAGAGCTAGAAGAGTATCCAACAAAGATAGCACCATCCGACTTTTCATCAAATTTTGCCAATTTTTCCTTTGTGTTAAGTATGGTACACCTGCAGCCAAAGGACCTTAGAAAGTCAATGAACTACAAGAGTATCCAACAATGATAGCCTCTTGTTACATATCTCATATGGGGGTTTCCGTGTGGCTTAACTACAACAACCCTATTCTGCACATAGCATGCAGTGCTGACTGCCTCCGCCCAGAATGTTAGAGGTAGTTTGGAATCAACAAACATAGTTCGAGCAGCCTCAATAAGTGTCTTGTTTCTCCCCTCAGCAACACCATTTTGTTGAGGAGTTCTTGGAGCACTATATTGTCTTGCAATACCTTTTGAGTTATACAATAAGTCAAGAACAAAGTTTTTAAACTCAGTCCCTTGATCGTTTCTAAATATCTTAACATTGTGATCAATTTGATTTTCTATTTTAAGAATAAAAGATTGTAGTGTTTCAGAAGTTTCATCTTTATATTTTTAAAAGATAACCCATGTAAATCTTGTAAAATCATCAACAATCACAATGCAGTATGATTTCCTTCCAATGTTCATTATAGTTGTGGGACCAAATAGATCCATGTGCAAGAAATGTAATGGAGTGGTGATAGAGTTAACACTTTTGGATTTATGAGATGTCCTGTGTTGCTTCCCTTTCAAGCATGCTACACAGTTATCTTTGTAGAAAAATTCCTTTTTAGGCAAACCATGTAACAAGTTATTTTTATCCAATTTATTCCTTGTCTTAAAATTTACATGACACATAAGTTTATGCCAATGTGTTGATTCATCACTATCAACTTTGGAATGAAAGCATGATACTTCATCCATTAGGGAAGCATTGTTCATATCTAGCTTGTACATATCCCCATTCTTGGGAGATCTAAGAAGCACCAATTTTGGAGGAATTGTCATCCCTGATTTGAGCATAATTCACTCATGTTCTTTGAAAAGCATTTGATGTTTTTGATCACATAAGTGAGAAACACTTAACACATTGTGTTCAAGCTGTTTGACAAAGTGAACGTTGTCAACTTTTAATTTTCCTTTGGATATACTTCCTCTGCTAGAATTATATCCACCGCCCTCACCTCCAACTTGGACAGGACCTCCATCAAAATGTTGAAATTGTTGAAGGAGAGATATGTTCCCTGTCATGTGCGTAGAGAATCCATAATCCACAATTCAAATATTGTTATTCTTGTCATATGTATGTCCCTGCACATAAGATGAGATGATTAGTTATTATTGGAAACCCAATCCCTGTTGGTCTTGGGTTCTTCCAATGATAGTGACATAATTGAACCAAAAGTTAAACATGGACGTTCAATGGATGTCTTAAAAATGGATTCTCTACGCACATGACAGGGAAGTTGAGAAGGGACAATGACTAAAGCACCTATCATCACCCCTAAAAACTTTAAATGGTGGAGTAGAAGCATAGAAGATTTCATCAGGTATCAAGATGGAAAATTGTCGCAATTTATTGTCAATGGTCCTTACAAACCATAGGTCGCTGCACTTGGTGGAAATGGAGCTCTGATAGAAACGGCTGATGAAGATTACTCTAATGAAGACCTGAAGAAGATGGACGTTGATAGTATTGCCATGATTGTTCTTACGACTGTTATACCCAACTCCATAATGGTGGGGTTTGAGCACTGCAAGTCAGCAAAAGAACTATTTGATGCATTATCTCAAATGTACTGTAGCTCCAATGACTCAAAGAAATATTCACTGAAGCATCAGTTAAAGAACATCACTCACATTGCTGGAGAGACCCTCAGCCAACAATAATTTAGGTACATTGATCCTATCTCTTCCCTCTAGTATGTGGGAATTACTCTTAAATTGAGATATCTCACTCAAAAATTCATGAGTGCACTCCCAAATGAGTGGATGTTCTATAATGTCTCTGTCAAGACTACAAAAACTTGAACTTCCTTACCATGAATGAAATATATGACATCCTTGATGGATACCATGTAAAGATAGACAACAAAAAGGGAATTCTGATGAGCAGACCTTCAAGCCTTCTTGCTAGCAACACTTTAATGGTTGCTAAAGACTCAGGACCCCACAACCTCAGCAGTACCTCACGTATTCTCAACAGCCATCCCGTTCTTCAGGACCTTACATCACATTCACTTAGACTCCAAGGTCATAACAGGCTCAACAAAGTTTTTGTCAGGACAATTGTGCCTTTGTCTCAGGAAGTGGGTACTCTGGTGATCATTAATATTGCTTTGATGTTCTAGAGGTCATCAGTACAGATGATATGGGGTATGTGGACAAAATCCAACAAATGGCTTTTCTTACATACCGAGCAAAGACGTTCATCAAAAGAACTGGAAGGCGGTTCCGTAAAAACCCAACTAGCAGGAAATTTGGGTTTGACAAGACAAAGGTCAAATATTATAAGTGTAACCAACTTGGTCACTTTACAAGGAAATGTAAGGCTCCCAAGTTAAATCCGTGAACCTCACAAGACTCCTCACATCTATCTACACCTAAAGCCACTAGGAAGTCAACTAAAACAATAGATGTAGCTCAAGAAGGTGACTTGAGCTTCATGGAACACGATGTGACTCCTGCTCATGCACTCATGGCTGGAACAGATGATACCAAGGTATATGAACATCTTTGTACTCCAGCTTTTATTGCTAAGGTTAACTTATAGTGGGACTACAATATCAACACTAAATCTAATATTGAGTCTTTAAATATCTTAAAATATGATTTTAAAAGAGCTAAAACTGACTATCAAATGAAAATGTATGAGCTAGAGATAATTGTGTCCTTGATAAATATGAACATACAAACTAGAAAACCCAAATCAAGGATTTAATATCCAAATTGTTTGAAACTCAAGCCCAGCTTGTCACAACTGAGGCTCAAGCCAGGAAGAATTGTATCTCAAAGCAAAACTTTCAAGCCATTCTTGCATCATCCTCTCACTCCAAACATTGTTATTAAAACAAAGGTGGGTTGGGAACCAATGAAATTGCTCCACCACACTCTTATGAGTCTATTAGACAACAAAGATATGGTACTAAAGAGCAAGACGTTCCATCTGCTGACCCACCTTCCCATGAATCAAAGAGTGATAAATCTTTGGATACCATCACAAGGAAGAATCAGGTAAACGAAACCCCTCTTACTAGTGATGACTAACCCCTAACCACCAAAGCCATAATAAGTCGGGCTAAGGCAGCCACAGAAACTACCATGAAAGTGGGTGAATCTAAGCTGATGATTGACCCAAAGCAAAAGGGTGTCGTATGTGAACAGGAGTTGATCATATTAGAACAGCATCTCGAGCTCCATGATGATGGTTCTCCAACGAAGTTCCATAAAACAAATGTTGATGAAACCTATATCCTAATAGGATATGATGGTGATGTTAGCAGATCTACTATTTACAAGTTTAACTTCTCATACCAATGGAAATTCCTGCTACACGTTGTTCTTCACTTCCTTTCCAACAAGTCAGGCGGATGGGATCAAATCCCATATGAACTAGGTTGTCTAGTTCATGGGTTGGTAAGAGGCCTACACTTTAACTACTCCATATTTGTGCTGACTAATTTGATAGGAAATGTTCAAAGGGAGACATTCTACATGTATCCCAGGTTCATCCAACACGTAATCAACTTTGAGTTTGACAAGAGCAAGCTTGTCTGAATAGCAGCTCTTCCAGTCCCTCACATGATGTCCACTAATTTGACCGGAAGAGACAATACATTTTTTTCATTTATGATTGAGCGCATAGCTCCTGTTGACATCCCTGTTAACCCCATAGGTGATGAACCCATAACAACAACCACCTTTACATTTCCAGTTCTACCTTCTCACCCCCATCAAATACACATATAACAGACGATCCAAACGAACCCTTGACCAGTCTACTCTGATTGATCAAACCCTTCCCGTTCTACCAAAAAAGACTAGAGTGGAAACATGGGCTCCCACTCAGTCTGAGATCTCACCATCCTTCACCATTGACCTCAATTTGGGATTTGAGTTTTCTCTGTCTCAATCCCTTGAGCCCAAGATCAATGATAATAGTCCTTACGGTGAGTCTCTATACTCCCATGAGAAGCCAAAAAAGGATAGCCCCACCATAGGCAAAATGCCAATAAACATTGATCAACGTCCCGCTTCATTAGGTATAACTTCCATATGCTTTACTGACCTAGTGATAAGAACTTATGAGAAGATTATGTCTTTTCATGGCAATGAAGTTGAACCATAACACCCTCTAAGGGCTCAACAGAGCCTAGAGGGACCTCTTATATCTAGCCCCCATCAGCAAAAACCTACTGAGGTGAGTCCCACTAATATGGAGGGGACTCATGTAGATTCAATTGCCACCACTAAAGAAACCTCATTGGATCCTCAGGGCAGATGTAACATTTTTGCGTTTGAATTTATGGCAACTATGCCCTTTGATGCTTAAAAAAGAGACATCACTAGGCTTAGGAAACCAGGGTGGTAAGAAACCATATCTAGTAGTGACGATGAACATACTAGGTATGTTACCTCATCTCCTCATGATTCTTCAAAAGAAGATGAAGGAAGTCTACAACTCACAATTCAAGATCTACTCTACAAAGTCTTAAACCTTGATTAGAGGATAGGTCTACCACTCACCAACATGAGAGTGACAATCTTAAGGCTCAACCAGCTGAGAGACAGATTGAGAGATCTGTTAGGCACGTACCCATTCGGGTCTCACTATCCTCTTACTCTAGCTCATCTTGTTCTCAAGATAATGCTACCAAAAAGGGGGAGAGTGTCAGGAGTCAAACACATGTGAAACCATAGGGTCAAGCTTTAACATCTCTAGCTTCAAGATACCCTGCTCATCAAGCAACAATTTTCCTGGGCCTCCTCCAATTGTTCTTTAAATGGATCAAAGGATACTCCAAGATCTGAACAGGATCTTCGCCAAGTTCCTACTTGGATCTTCCATTGAATAGCTAAGCCCTGATGTTGTTATGGCATACTTTGGAGTTGAAGAGCTTCAAAGGTTGAATGCACCTTCTACCGCTGTCAAAGAAGTTGGTCACCTAAAGTCTACATGGAACCTGAGATTGATTTCGAAAGGAAATGGAAACTGATGGCCCAATAACTAAAACAATTAGGACGGATAGTGCATTGCCATAGACTTCCAAAGCATAAGTCAAAGCCTTAGAAGAACAATTTCAGTCTTTCGATGCTGAGATGGAAGATGCGGAAGCACTATTTTTCTTATCTGAGGATCTGGTCTTCACATATGCAATCAAAGAACTTGCATCTGAGGTAAATAGTGAGGATTTTCTTAGTAAACCTCTCACTCAAATAACTTCACTACAACAAGCTCCCACCACCATCTCTCAACCTGAATCTTCCATCCAAGAACCCCTATAGTCTAGCATTTCCGAAGATGTAAAAGGCAAAAGGAAGATGACTGTGGAAGAGCTTTAGGAGGAAGAAAGGTTAGAAAAACTTAAATAGAAAGATAGACTTCCAAATGGGAAGCTGTTAGGTGCAAAAAGCAAAGCAGCTGCAGCCAACCAGGAGGTTGTCAATAACCATAGAAGGGTGGAAATCATTGACAGGCTTGTGATGCGTGGAGCTATCACTGAAGAATTGCTTTTGCTACCATTAGAGGAGGTAATTGAGTTTGATAAGGCAACCCTGCTACAAATTGATCAAAAAGAAGAAGAAGCAAGGTTGGCCCTAGAAGAAGAGAGGGAGAAGAAGGAAAGGGAGGCTAATATTTAGCAAAGGAGGGAAAGGATAACCTTCCTCGTCTCTAGGGGTTTCTCTTTTGAAGACTTGTCTCCACATAACAATGATATGATCTTATAGCTCTTCAACAAAGAGCATGTCAAAAGGAGAAGGAAAGGAAGAAAGCTACAAAGGAGAAACCAAGGGTGAAGAAGAAGGAAGAAGAAGAAACAAGACTCACTACTCTCAAGAAGATATGTGATACGGCCTGGATGAAGGACTATCTCTTAGCTCATGGCTTCTCTGGCAGGCAGGTGGGTCCTATGTCTGAGAAAACCTTGCAGCGACATGTTAGTGACAATAAGGCTGACATTCGCTCAGGGAAAAGGAAGGAGATGTACAGAAGGGGACAGTGGATGATTTTCAAACCAACACCTCAACCTCAACCATAACCTGACCTAACCCTTTTCCTATTTTCCATTAAAACTGAACCTACCTCTAAATTTTACACCCATGAACCTACACCATCCTCCACAACCACCTCAACTACCCATCCGCCACTGTCTATCCAACAACCACTAAAACCATCCCCTAAGCCTTCCAAACATCTTTCCTTAGAGGAGTTTAAGGAGATCAAGATGTAGCTCACCAAGTCTACAAACTTAAGTGACATATCTTGTGAGGAGGAGTCTGTCAAATTGACTTATGTTGATGGCTCCTCATGTTTCCTCACAAGAGATCAACTCCTTGATTTGTCTAGAGGAACACCGGACCAAGTTGAAAAATTCCTTGGCCTCAACTCTAATTCCCTAAATGACGAAGAGAAGAAGTTAAAAAGAAGGCTGGTGACTTTACCAAATTCCAAGAAAAGGGACAGAGTGCCAATTAATCCCCTAGTGCCAAGAAAGAAGATCAACTAGCGGAGGTTCGAAGACTCTTCTCATAAATTTGATGTTGATAGAGAGAATTGAGAAATAAACAGGAGAAATGCCTTGTCTTTGCTACACTTAAGCAGATTTTATATTGCAGAGTTAGTAGAGAAGGAATTCTCCAACAACTCCAACTCCGAGATAGCTACTCATATGAGGAGTTATTTAAGCAGCCTTCATCTGGCTGAGCTAACTGCAAGGACCAAGATTAAAGAAGAGCTGAAATTGAGAGAGTATGAGAGAAAAGGATTAGCAACCAAAGGCAAAGCCTTTCTTCAAATGGTTGAAGGTCCTAACCTTGAATCCATAGTTAGATGGGAGTATGACTATAACTCCCGTCAACTAACTCTTTTTAGGGGGCGCAACAGACTGGATCTCTTGTCCACTAATAAAATGCACAAACTTCTTAGCATAACTTTAAGGAAGAATATAGAAGCAGTTAAACATCTTTTGTCCCTTGTGCTGAAGGTTTTGAGAAGTGGGAAAAAGTGAGGTTTTGGGAGCATCAACCTAGGGTGGGTTTGTTGGAACAAGAAAGGCTGGTGCAACCAAAACCGAAGACTTAGTGAATTTCTAGTGCTAATAATAAATGACTTCCGAAGCTATGGGTTGAACTTCTAAAGACAAATGGAGTTCTTTCGAAAACAAGTTCATGAACAACTTACGAAGGAAAACTCGAACTTCCAAAGAAATATGATAGAATTCAAATATCATTAGATCATGCAAATAATATACGTATAAATACAAAAAACATGAAATCTTATAATATCTTGTAGTTAAGGGAATTTCCTCTTGAAATTCAACAAGTAGATGCTATATGATCTTGGAACATGTACACGTTAATCTAGAGGCTTGGGAAATCAAAAAATAAACCATACAAAAACTACAAGATCCACTTGGAAACTTTAAGTCATGCGAAGATATCTTGAAGCTAGAACATTGGGTTTGGTGCGAGAAGCTGTATGTGTAGTATAAATAGTTGATTTGCTTAAGCTTTTTATGCTTCTATCATTTCCCACTTATAACAACATTTAGTAATTGAGGTAATCAAAGAGAAACTTTTATTTACAATCATTAATGAACTCAAATAAAATCAAGTTCCTTAATGTTTATCACCTACTTAAGCACATTACTCTCTAGCTCAAGCACAACCAGATTTGTGCATCAAGCTTATGTTGGCAAACAAATTTCAGTTGCGCCTAAGAAAATAGTTCAAATTGTAAAAGAATTTTTAGCTTTTGTTTACAACATTCAGGTGTAGTAATGATGCATTTATGATAATGGTCATTTACAAAGGATAGAATTATGAAATAAGAACTAGAAAGAAGACTTTAGGGCTTAACAATAAAAGTAAGACCGATTTTCAAAAGTGACCATTTCATTGCTACAACTACGACAAACCAGGGCACTATGCTTGGGAATGCATAGAGTTAAGGACTAATCAAACTAAAGATAACTAGAATATGAAAAGTTTTGAGATTGAAACATCAATTGACAAAGGAAGTTTCTCAAGAAATAAAAAAGCACTAGTATCTCAAACAACCATTAATTATGACTTTTCGCACAAAATTGAACTGCTAGATATGAAGATTAGTATTGCATTCTTTACCAAGGTCAAGAAAAAAATATTATGGAAGAAAGTGAGACTAAAATTTATGATTAAAATTTTTACAAGTAGGTAGTTGAGAAGTTTGTTTCATCCTAGTACATAAATAGAAATGGTTAATGAAATTAAAATTATTAATGAAGGAGTTGAGGTAAAAAATGAGGTCGGGGAACATGTGAATGTGGAAGATGTGTATACATAAGATATGTAAGATAAATTTAATGAAGAGCTCAATGATTTAGTTGTTGTTAAGACTAATCTAACACAAAATAGCGAAGAAGAAAAATATTTGTTGCTATTGAGACTACTCTAGCAAAGATTTTTGAAGAACACGTTATGGAAGAAAATGTTATTAGCGCATTTATTTTGAATGTAATTCTAGAGATTTCTAAATCTTCCATAGCACAAGAAAAGGTATATAATAATCTTTGCTCTTAAAATTGTTTTGAGAAAGTTCAACGATATCAAGTTCACAATGAAAATCTACTTTTAGAATGGATTAAATAAAATAGTCTATCAATTGCAAATAATTTACATGATAAAGAATGTGCTAAAACTAATTTGACATGATGTAATAATGAGCTCACATGGGAATAAATTGACATAACATGGAATTCGCATCGGATAAACATACTTTTGAACAATTGAAATTTTCATAAACCGTGGTTGAATGTATCATAAAATCTTAACTAACTCAGAAGATTGATGGTGCAATTAACGGTATTGATTTTGCTTTTATCGATCCTTTAGTTATTCATGGTTATACATGTATGTATGGCTTATTGAAAGGCTAATGCATGCAAAACAGACCAAGTCTTTCCTACATGCATGCACTTAGTGCAAATTTGATGTTGCTTCGGAACTTTTACACCCATCATCAGAATTACTCTAAGTGTAAAATGATCCGAAGCCATGACCAATATCATTTGAAGCCAAAAGTGAATTCTTCCGAAACTTCAACAACAAAGTCTTCCGAAGAAAATTAAGTGAAAATAGATATCCTTTAAAGACTTTGAAGAACATGCTTTCTCTAATGTACATATCATAAAGCTGAGAAACTTTCTGCTGCAACTCTAAATACTCACCAACATATATAAGTTGGTGAATGGTCCATGCTTTTTGTAAATGTACATTACTATCTCGATCGATTGATCTATCGGCTACAAATTTGTTGAATTGATTACTTAATTCATTAAATCTATTAGTTTTCTCACTAGATCTATAGATTTAAAGCAAAATTGTTTTGGTGTGAAGTGTTAATTTTCAAAATTCAATAAAATAGTGATATGTCTTTCAGCGAGTACCATTACATTGCTCGATAATCATTGATCTATATTCACAGTTAACTGAAACATAGATTAATGTTATTGACTACAATTCATTAACTGTTCAATCGACTACAAAAGAACATTAAAAAAACCGTGATTTGATATTAATTATCAATAAGAGGATTGAGCAATTTGTGATTTTTATCACTTAGTTATTCAATAATTAAGTTCTTGTGATAAATTGGTTCATTAAAAAGGAACTTTGGTTTAGTTAAGCTTTAATACTTGACTTAAATGAGTAACTTTGCCGGTGGATCATCATATCAACCTCTTAAGTTGGAAACTAAAGCGGATTTTAAATCCTAGAAAATCAAATTCTGGAATCATATGAATTACACTCATACTAACTTATGGGTGTTAATAACTAAAGGTCCTTATATTCCATCCATTCTTGGGTCAAATTATAATTACAATAATCAACCCATAAGTACAAAAGATATATCACATGAGGATGTGAAAAAGGTTAAAGTCTATATTAAAGCATATAGTCTACTTAATATGGCTTTACCTGAAGAAATACTAATTAGGTGTGAGAACTACAAAACAACAAATTCCTCGTGGAAGGTACTTCATACACTCTTTGAAAGGAGTGATGAAATTAGAAGGATAAATAAAGATACTATCCGCTCACAATATGAAACATTTTATCATATTTATGGTGAATCGATTCCTCAACAACTTCACAACTTTATGCAATTGGTAACCGAGATGAACATCTTGGAGTTGAAGTATACCAAAGAGCAATTAAACAAAATGATGCTCCATAATTTGCCAGAAAGTTGGAAGCAAATTGTGTCCATGTTCAAGAACACCCTTGGTCTCAAAGCCACTGGTTTAGATACATTGGTGGCAAAAGTTAAAGCTCTTGAAATGGATGAGAAAACTAGAAACTAGAGTGTGAGAACACATGTTAGTCCTTATCATTTTAAAGAGATTAAATGTGCTGGAAGTGCCTTTTATTTCTAATAAGGATAATGACAACTGTCGTGATATGAGTGAAGATGAAGACGAAGTTAATTTCTATTCCTCAAAACCATCAAAAACAAATATTCTCAAAGGAAATCAGAAAAAGAAAAGGTAAGACCTTAGGAAAGAAAAGATCCATCTTCATCATTAGTGAATTCTTCATCAAATAACAATCAAGCAGAACCCATTAATGTGATTTTGAATTCTAAAGAACAAAAGGCGGCCTTTCTTGCTTTCAGCTCAAGTTTTCAAGCTTACCTGGAAAGCACTTTAACTCCTGCCAACACCTAACAACAAGACCCGGAAGAACTACATCCAGATGTTGTATAGGAAGTGGATCTTCAGTGGTAAATGGCTATGAGTGCTTATAGAGACAAACAATACTTGAGAAGAAACAAAAACATGGTTGCAGCAAGTAAAACAACTAAATTTGGTGTTCATAAGTCAAAGGTGAGATGTTTCAAATGCAATCTCTATGGTCACTTCACAAGAGGATGTAATCAACAATCATCTGTTGACATGAGACAAAAGCATCAACAACAGTCTCAGTAACATTAATCTCATAAACCATGAACATCTCAAAGATATTTTAGACAACCTCAGCTAACCAACTCATCCCCACTAGCCACAAATGCATTAGCAGGATGTAGTAATTCAAAGGAAACTGGATTGATCATTTTACAAGATGGAATTTGTGACTGTAGCATGCATGACAAGGAAGTATTGGAAAAGAATGAAGCTCTAATGTCCAACATGGAGAATTAAGTTCCACCCATGCCTAGAGAGGTAAGAGAGAGATTATGTTCATCAATATGTATTGAGGAAGTTGAAAGATATAAAGTCCATGCTCAACAACTGGCTAACAAAGTAATAAAAACAATGATTTTAAATGAATCTCATATAAGAGAACATAATATATATCATATCAAAATAAATTCATTATAGATAGATTTTGATAAACTTGTTTTTGAATATTATAGCTCAATTGAATGACGAACTTAATAAACTTCACAATCAACAAAAACCTTCAACTAAAGTTGTATGAGCGGCAGATCTGCGGAAGAACAAATCTACTGAGTCAATAGAAATTTTGTGGTTGGCAAAATCAGCAATCAACAAGAAAACAAAATATAAAGCTGTGAACTCTAAGCAACGAACTTCATCTCTAATAAACAAGAACCTTTTGATATCATGTCAGAAAAGGGAAAAAGGGTCATCTACACAATGGTTTGAAAAATATGTGAAGACTTATAGGTAGCAAAAGACCAAGAAAGTGATTGCAACTGAAAATGATTCATAAGAAAAGTATTGCAAATGGTTTAATATGAAAAATCATAACATTGAAGAGTCTTACTTCTACAGTTATTGCTCTATTTGAAATTTGAATAGCCACATGACTTCTGATTGCTACTTTGGCAAACATTATGTTATTTATGACAAAAATAATCACTATACTCAGGAATGTTATTTTAACAAAAAGAACAAAGCAAAGACCAAAATGAAGCAACAATCTGAAAAAGATGAATCAGACTCTCAACCTAGTGATGGTCAAGACGATTCAAAATCATAGAAACAACAACAAAAACAAAAGTTCCCAAAACCAAAGGAGAAAGCACCTACTATTGGTAAACGTTTAAAGAAAAGAAAACCACATCAGCAACTCAAAAGACCTCACAAAAACGTGGATTTGCCAGATCAGAATGAATATTCTCATAATACTTTCTTTGATAATTTTGAAAAAGGAAATCATATTTAACATTAAAAATCAAAGGTGATGAAACTTTCAACAATCAAGGTTCATCATCAAATTCAAAGCAGCAAACAAAGAAAGAAAAGATGAATGACGAATAGATTGAGAAACAAGAACAAAACTCCACAAGCTCGCTATAACAGAATCATCCTCACCATAAACAACACATAATGAATCAACTGAATTATACTGAAACATCAAGACTCATTCACAAGGGAGTTAAATGTTTTGACACCACTGGAACACCCAAGATCATTAAGGCTTGGGTATCCAATTCTAATTGATTTAATTATTTGCATAATGCGTGCTTGCTAGATTGTACTAATCATCTTTAGCCAAGTGGTTTTGTAGACCACACATTATATATGTAATGTTAATCTTTGGGGATTTTGATGGCTGAGGTTTCTTTATCATCTTATTTTCCTCTGCAGCTTTTCCCTTGAACTTCTGATCCTTTGGCAGTATAGAAGTGCCAGTACCACACTCCTTTCTTGAATTAGAAGTGCCTACCACCTGAAATCCAGCTAAAATGAAAACACCCTTTTGTTATGGGTGAATCTTTAGCTTAGATTCAACTACTCTCTTAGCAGATTTTCTAGCTGGCTTTGCCTGGTTTCTTCTAGGTTTGCTGGATAGGGGTTAATCATAACAAGTAGAAATGGGTTTATTTACCTGTTCCTTCCCTATGGTGGTTTACACTATTGCATCATTCTTCAACTCAAGTGAAGATGGGTGAGCAGACGAGACTTCTTGCTCTTCAGTACCACACCTTGGTTGTCTAATAGACTTATAAGAGTGTGGTGTAGCAATCTCATTGGTCCCCGACCCTCCTTTGTTTTGATAACATAATTTGGAGTAGGAGGATGATGCAATAATGGCTTGGTGGTTTTTTCAGAAATAGCATGCTTCCTAGCTTGAGCCTCTGCTATTACTAGCTTGGCTTGAGCATATCTCAGTTTTTATTTGCGAGTTTTGCATTCCCTAGCAAAATGACCTAGCTGGTTATAGTTGTAACACTTGGCTTTTGCTTTGTCAAACCCAAACTTACTGCTTGTTGGGTTCTGAGGAAACTGCCTTCATGCTCTCTTAAAGGACTTCTTTGCCCTGTAAGTTAGCAGAGCCATTTGTTGGACTATATCCTTGTACTCCATCTCATCCGAGCTGAAATACTCTATATCTTCAAAACAAAACAGAAATCATTAGAGTGTCCACTCCCTGAGACAAAAAAACAGCTCTCTTGAAAGGGACTGGGCTGAGCTTGTTAGGAGCTTGGGGTCTCGGGGAATGGGATGTAAGGCCTAGAAGAGCTGGATGGTTTTTGTATGTATGGCAGGTACTGCAATGGTTGAGGGGGTCTTGAGTCTTTAGCAACCATGATTGGCATTGCTTGAGGAAAGACTTGAAGATCTACTTCCTTGACGACCACTCTTGTATTCCATATCTGCACGGTATCCATCAAACATACCGTATAGCTCAGTCATTTGGAGTGTGTTTAGCTTCTATGTCCTCTTGATGGATACATAGTAGAACATCAAATCATTGCAAAGTGCACTAATGAATTTCCTTGAGAGGTCTTTCAAATCAGGAGCTATTCCCACAAACTGAAGGGAAGAGATAAGATCTATGTACCTGAAGTATTGCTGGTGCAAGGTCTCTCCAGCAATAAGAGTGAAATTCTCAAACTGCTGCTTTAAGGAATCTTGCTTTGAATCAATGGAGTTGGAGTACATGACGGTTAAAGCATCAAACAGTCCCTTAGCAGTTATGCAATTTTTTAATCCCACCATAATGGAGTTGGGAAATGTTGTCATTAAGATTGTCATTGCCTTTTCATTAATGTCTATCCTCTTGAGGTCTTCTTCAGAGTAGTCCTCCACTGCCTTCTATATCATGGCACCACCACAAAAAGGTGAAGCCACCTTTGGTTGTAGGGACCTTGGGCAATGGATCTCCATATGTGGCTATTTTGAAATCTGATGAACCATTCTATACGTCTGCTCCATTGTGTAAAGTTCTCTGGGGTGATGATGGGTGCTTTATTCATCATCCATATTTCACATTCAAATTTTAGGTTTAAGGCCATGTTTTTAGTGTAGCAAATGAGTGAGTTAACAAGAGGTTTATTAGGATGGTTAGATCATAAAATCAAGAGTCTAAAGAGCTCTGATACCAATTGCAGGATTGGTTTTGATACTCAACACAATTATTTTCTCTCAAACTCACTAAGAAACACTCAAGAAGAAGATTTCTTCTAAGAGTTCATTATAATATACTAAGTAACATAAGGAAACACAAGATAATAATTTTCAAGATACCTGTATATAATATTTCACAACTCAAAGTTTACAAGACTCTTCAAAGCTTACTACAAGAGTTACCATAGGAAACTATATACACTACTATATACAGCTGGATATACTTTGATACCAACTTTTAAACCATAATCTAAAGCTAATACTACAAAGCTAAAGTTAAGGCATCTTAAATAAAATATTATCTAGAACACGGTTGTAATGACATGTCCATCACTTACCTTTTGTCACCAACTAAAGTTGGCAACTGTACTAACCGATAAACTGTGAACAGTGGAATAAAGTAAGATTAACTACATGGCTATGGGAAAGTGCCATGCAGTATCTTAGTAATTTGCAATGGAGTGATTAAGACACCATCCTCATGTCCACTAGTTCATAGTAAGTACTTCCGAAGGTTAATTGGCTTTAGAATAACTTGTTCTTCCGAAGCCACCTATACTTTGGAACTAGTTACTTCTTCCGAGGCTTCCTTTGGACTTCGTACTTTGAAAGTTATGGTCTTCATTTCTACCAAGTTCTTAAATCTTTGGAAGATTATTGACTTTGTCTTGAGAAGCTGAAGTTTATCTTTGGAAGTTCCTTTGAGCTTTGCTTTGAAAGTTCAACATGTACCTTCAGAAGTGTTGAACTTGTCTTCAGAAGAGCTTTATTAGTTGTACTCAAAATCTTCAAAGTATTTGGTTTTGGTTGCACCAGCCTATATCATCCAACAACATATGTTTTGGATATGAACAATACTGCACTCACAAGCAATGAAACATGCATGTTGTCTAAATCATTAGAAGATGAATGTCAGTTGTGACATAGAAGGCTTGTTCATTCTAACATGCAGAATATGAATGAATTTGTTAAAAATGACGTAGTCATTGGTCTACCAAAGAAAAATTTTATTGTTCAAATCATTGTTCCCCATGTTATAAAGGAAAACAACATAGAGTGTAACATAATTCCAAAATTATTAATACAAACACAACACCACTCAAATTGCTTCCTATGGATCATTTTGGTCCAACCAATGTGATGAGCATTGGTAAAAGGGAATATTTTTTAGTGGTAGTGGATGATTTCACTAGGTTCACATGGGTCTTTTTCCTAAAACAAAATAGTGAAACTTTGAAAACATTAATGGAATTTGTCACCAAGATTTAAAATCAACTTGAACATAAACTTAAAATTTTAAAGAGTAACAATGGGACTAAATTTGTAATATTGTTTTAGATTATCTTTGCGAGAACATAACAAAACACCATATAAGCTTTTACTTAAAAGAAAAACTTACATAGGGTATCTTAGAGCTTTTTGGTGTCATGTGTCTTTGTTAAACACAAAATTGTTGGGTTTGTTGGACCATATCAAAGTAGTTTAACCATTTAAACATGAAAACGCAACGGAATAAAAACCTTAATTTGTAATCTGAAAAATAAGGCTAATAACATAACAATAACAAACCCAAGAACATAGGATCAAATATATGTGAATGGACTAGCTATCAACAAGAAATAATCTACCAAAATCAAACCATGGAACTACCTTCCAAAGGCTGCTGAAAAACGTGATTTTGATCAAGAGAATGAGGATCTTGAATGATCAAAACACCAAGGAGAGGTGTCCTCAAACTCCCATACCCACAAACATCAAGCCAAGACCTTTCTTTCTAGGATTTGTACACCAAAACCACAAAGAAAGCTGCTGAAAATCGAGTTCCAGCCATGTGTTTCAACAAAATTGGAGAGAACTTTTGTTCTTGTGGTTTTTGCATGTGAGAGAGAGAAGGAGATTAAGTGTAAGAGTTGTTGAATTCTTTATGCCCAAGATACAGAGAACATTGATGTGGTTAGTACGTTAAACATGAAAACAAAATGCAATGTTCAAAATAGAACATTAATTCTCAAAGAACATAACAAAACACCATATAAGCTTTTACTTAAAAGAAAAAGTTACATAGGGTATCTTAGAGCTTTTTGGTGTCATGTGTCTTTGTTAAACACAAAAGTGTTGGGTTTGTTGGACCATATCAAAGTTGTTTAACCATTTAAACATGAAAACGTAACGGAATAAAAACCTTAATCTTATGATTTGTAATCTGAAAAATAAGGCTAATAACATAACAACAACAAACCCAAGAACATAGGATCAAATATATGTGAATGGACTAGCTATCAACAAGAAATAATCAACCAAAATCAAACCATGGAACTACCTTCCAAAGGCTGCTGAAAAACGTGATTTTGATCAAGAGAATGAGGTTCTTGAATGATCAAAACACCAAGGAGAGGTGTCCTCAAACTCCCATACCCACAAGCATCAAGCAAAGACCTTTCTTGCTAGGATTTGTACACCAAAACCACCAAGAAAGCTGCTGAAAATCTAGTTCCAGCCATGTGTTTCAACAAAATTGGAGAGAACTTTTGTTCTTATGGTTTTTGCATGTGAGAGAGAGAAGGAGATTAAGTGTAAGACTTGTTGAATTCTTCCAGGTATGATTGAGCACATAGCTCCTGGTGACATACCTGTTCACCCCACAGGTGAAGAACCCACACCACCAACTGCCTCCACAATGCCAACACTACCTTCTCACCCCATCACCATCACATACTAGAGACGCCTTAAACGAACCCTTGTTCAATCTACTATGATTAAACAAGTTCCTCCTGTTCAATCCAAAAAGACTAGAGTGGAACAATGGGCTCCCACCCAGTCTAAGGTCTCACAATCCTTCTCATTTGACCTTAATATGGGTCCTGAGTCTCCTCAGTCTCAAACCCATGAGCCCCAAACCCTAGCCACAAGCCCTCAAAGTGAGTATTTGCACGCTTCTGAGCAGCCAACAAGGGACAGCCCCACAAGAGGCTCAATGCCTCTAGACATTGACAAGATCCCGGGTCAGTAGGTTTAACATCCTTATCTTCAAAATAGATGAAGAGATTACATCTATTAATGGCAATGAAGTTGATCTACACCAACCTCTCCAAGATCAACATAGCCTAGAGAGATCCCTTATCTCTAGGCCCCATCAGCAACCCATAACTGAGGTAAGTCCCACTGATGTGGAAGGGACTCATGCAGATTCAGCTGCTACTACAGAAGGTGGCTCAATGAACCTTATGGATAGTGGTAACATCTCTGAGACTAAATCTACAGCAACCATGCCTTTTGTTGACTCTGAAAGAGACATCATTAAGCAAGGTAAACCAAGGTGCCAAGAAACAACATCTGGTAGTGAGGCTGAGCATACTAGGTATGTTACATCATCTCCCAACGAGTCTTCAAAAGAAGATGAGGGAAGCATGAAAAATCCTCATTCAAGACCTTCTTTCACCTCGAATCATTGGTTAGGACTTTAGAAGAAACGTCTGCCACTTAGCAATTTGAGATTGACAATCTCAAGGCTAAACTAGCTGAGAAACAGATTGAGAGAACTGTTAGACATGTACCTGTTCAGGTCTCCATGACCTCTTCCTCCAGCTTATCTAGCTCTCAAGATGATGCTGCCAAAAAGGGGGAGAGTGTTCAGAGACAAACACTTGAGGACCCACAGAGACAAACTTCAACTTCAACACTTTCAGCTCCTTTCACAACTTTGTCTGTGCAATCCCAAGTTGTACTTCAAATTAACCCAAGGATGCTCAGAGATCTCTACAGACTCTTTCCAAGTTTCTATTGAGATCCTCTACTGATCAACCAAGCTCTGATACTGCCATGATGTACTTTGGAGCAAAATAGCTTCAGAGGATATGTGCACCTTCTACCACTGTGGAAGATGTTGGTCAACCTAAGGTCCAAATAGAAGCTGAGATTCAATTCGAATGGGAAATGAGGACTAGTTAGGACAGAATTTGTACCTCCTCAAACTTCCGAAGTAGAAGTTAAAGCCTCGGAAGAACAACCGAAATCTTCCGAAGCCGAAATCAAAGATGCAGAAGGACTGTTTTCTTTGTCCGAGGATCTAACCATCATAGATGCAATCCTAGAAATTGCATCTGAGGTGAATAGTGAGGACTTTCTGGATCTAACTCTAGCCTAGACACCCTCTCTATGTCTCTCACAATCAATATCCACTCTCCAAGAACCACTAAAGTCAAGCTCTTCAAAGGATAGTAAAGGGAAGAAGAAGATGACTGCGGAAGAGCTTCAGGAAGAGGAGAAGATTGAAAAGCTAAAAAGAAAAGGAAGACTTCCAAGTGGGAAGTTGTTAGCTACCAGTACAAAAGCAGTTACGGCCAACCAGGAGGCTGTCAACAATAAAAGAAGAGAAGAGATCATTGTCTGGCTCATTCAACTTGGAGCTGCCAATGAAGAAACCCTCCTGCTACCATTAGAGGAGTTGGTGAAACTAGAAAAGGCAACCAGGCTGCAGAAGGAAGCAGCAAGGTAGGCCTCAGAGAAAGAGAAGGAAAAGAAACAGATGGAAGCTAACTTGCAGCTCAGGAGGGAAAAGATAGATTTCCTAACCCCCAGAGGCTTCTATCTTCAAGAGCTGTCTCAACACAATGATTAAATTATCCTTTGGCTCTTCATTAAATGACAGGATCAAATGGAGAAAGAGAGAAAAAGAGCTGCAAGAGAAAAGTTGAAGGAAAAGAAGAAGAAGGAAGAAGAAGCGAGGGTCACTGCAACGAAGAAGCTCAGTGAGAAAGCCTGGATTAAAGACTATCTCCGGGCTCATGGCTTCTCTAGAAGGCATGTGGGTCCTATGTCTGAAAGGACACTCCAACGGATTGTTAGTGAAATCAAGGCTGACATTCGTTTGGGAAGAAGAAAAGAGATGTACAAAAGGGTACAGGGGATGACTTTCACTACAACCACTCAACCCCAACCTGAACCTATTCTATCTCCATTCACCATCAAGACTGAACCTTTCACCCCTCAACCAACACCTTTACCCTCATCCACTCAATCCCCTTAACCACCTAAACTTCCCATCCTTCAACCCAAAATATTCCCAACACCTCTGCACCACAACCTACCCAACAACCTTCCAAATCATCCCCTCAGCCTTCCAAACATCTCTTTCTCGAGGGGTTCAAGGCAATCAAGACAAAGCTCACCAACTGCATAACTTTGAGCGAAATCTCATGTGAGAAAGACTCTGTCAACATTACCTATGTTGATAGATCTTCAAGTTCCTTCACAAGAGATCAATTTCTTGATTTGCCTAGAGGAACACTAGACCAGGCTTCTAGACTTCTAGGCCTTAACTCAGATTCACTGAATGATGAAGAGAAGAGACTAAGAAGGAAACTGGTGACTCTGCTGGATACAAAGAAAGAGGACAAGATTCCTAGTCAGTCTCTTGTGCCTAAAAAAATAATCATATGAAGGTTCGATGAAGCTATTCACAACTTTGTTGTGGAAAGAGAGAATGGTGAAGTCAATAGACTGAATGCCACCTCTCTGCTACACTCTAGTAGGTTTGATATTGCTGAGTTTACAGAGAAACCATTATCCAAGACCTCCAACTCTAAAATTGTTGTTCTCATCAGAAACCATCTCAACAGTCTTCATCTGGCTGAGATAACTACAAAAGCCAAGATTGAAAAAGAGTTGAATTTAAGAAGAATAGAAGACAAGGAAAGACCTCCTACCAAAGGCACATCCTTTCTACAGATGGTGGAGGTTCTTGAATTGGAACCTATAGTTAGATGGGAATATGATTATAGCTCTCATCAACTAACTCTTTTCAGAGGGCGACAACAAAGGGTACATATCATGCAGGGGGACAGACTAGAGTTCCTGTCAATGAAATATTTATACAAACTTCTCAGCACCACATCAGGGAAGAACAAGGAAACTGATAAATACTTACTATCGTTGGTGCTGAAGGTTTTGAGAAGCAGAAACAAGTGAGGTTTTGGTAGCATCATCCTAGGGGTAGTTTGTTGGAACAATAAGAAGGTTGGTGCAAACAAAATCAAATCACTTAGTCAATTTTGATGCTACTTCCAAAGGCTTCCGAAGCCATGTGAGGAACTTTCAAAGGTTGTAGAGTTCTTCCGAAGACAAAGTGAAAGATCAACTTCCGAAGACAAACTGTACTTCTAAAGTCAAATAAGTTACTTCCGAAGATCAAGTCTAAGAAGATGAATTCAGAAGACTGCTTCCGAAGTATGAAGAAAGAAGAAGTTCTCATGCCTCGGAAGAAGTAGCCTCTTTCGAAGTATAAGTGGCTTCGGATGTACTTGTTCTATTAAAGCCATTTAACCTTCGGAAGACACTTCTATGAACTAGTGGACATAAGTATGGTCTCTGACAATCCGCTGCAGGCCTCTGAGATACTACATGGCGTTTTCTCAAAAGCCATGTAGTTGACTATACTTTATTCCACTGTTCACCTTTTGTTAGATAGCACAGTTGCCAACTTTAGTTGGTGACAAAAGGTAAGTCATGGACTTGTCATGACTACCATATCATGGATAAGACTTTATCTAAGATACCTTAACTCTAGCATTGTAGTATTTGCTTTAGTTATAGGATCCCAGCTGGAATCAAAGTATATCCGGCTGTTGGTAGTATTATATGTATTTTCTCATTGTAAGTCATAAACCATGCTTGTAAGAGTCTTGTAACATTTGAGTTGAGAAGCAATATATGCAAGTACCTTGAAAATTACTTCTTGTGTTCTTTACTACTTATTATATTGTGATCAACTCTTATTGACTCTGCCTTCATCCGAGTGTTGTTAAAGTGAGTTTGAGAGAAAAACAAAGTGTTAGTGACACTCTTGGTAATTCTTCGAGAAACACATCTAGAAAGTCACACACCACCGGTACATCGGACAGTTGTGGTGTTGGCATATCTACATCTTTTACGTAGGCCAAGTAGGCACTACATCCCCGCCTCATGCACTTTCCCGCCATGGCCATCAAAATCATATTCAGAATCGTGGTGACCCGATCACCGTACACCGTCACCAAAGTCCTGTCAAGTGATGTCAATCGAATCATCTTCTTGTAACACATAATGTTCGCGTCGTAGTCCACCAACAAATCAATTCCTAGGACTACATCGAACCCGCCTAAGGTCATCACGAGGACCGGTTCCTCTCCCTTCTATATCCTTCCCACAAAACCTTAATCACTTCAATCACCATAGATGGTATGATCGTCTGCATAACCTAATGCACTTCCTCAACAACAACCTCCTTCACTATGGCTCTTAAGTTAGCACTCTTGTCCCCAACCTCTGGATGAGGGGTCTCGGGTTCTTCATGAACCGCCTCTTCAGCTCTAGGCATCCCTCTTATGACTCGTGGTTCAGCACCATGTCCACCAGGACCTTCACCACGTGATGCCTTTGACCATTTACCACCGGCCATCCTCTAAACACACTATAAGATTCAAACACTAACACAAACATTCAGGGGAATAGCTTGTTTATGTCAAGTATAGTAAGTCCCTAATTACAATGGCCAGTTGTGATTAGCCACTTATTTTACTCTTCATACCCTAAGCATTTGCTATCCTGACTACATCAGAATCTAAATCAACTAAGAGCACATAAACCACATAACAGGCGAAAATAATGTGGGTTAACATTACGAAAATACCTTATGGCACGCATCTACTCGGACTGGCATCCCATCCCTTTCTATCCCATTTTCAGTTTAAGTTTGCGTTTCTTTTGAAAGTTTAACTGTTTCACATAAACTTTGGCTCTGATACCAATTTGTAAGGCCTCGTTTCCGGGACGCTCATAGCTGGTCAATCATTGCACACAAAACATACATTTACATTAACTTTATTCAAACATTGCAGCCGAAACATTAAAACAAACATTTCATTTCATTAAAAATGTTTGCAAAATAATGCAACATTCATTACAAAATATCCTTTGTTCGCATTATAATGCAAAAACATTATACAAAAGAATGACATCCAAAATTAGCCCAGTAGCTGCCCTATGCCATCCTCAGCAACAATTACCTGCCAACTAGAAACCCATAAAAGTCAACGTTGTTGTGTGAGGTCTAGCTTTAAATTAGAATAGACTTTACTCTCTTTCAAAACCATACTATACTTTCTTACATGATCACATATCATACATACACACAGATAATATCATTATTATCTTTATATATTGTTCATCACTTTCTTTCTTTAGTTCTTGCCGGAATAGTGTCGTCAGCTATACCCCAAACGTATGCACAAAGCGGGTATTGGGCCGAAGATAATAAATGACTTCCATAACGCACATAGCCTGGAACCATCACCGGGCAAAGTGACAGAGATCCCAACTGTATAATACACCCCAAACGTATGCACAAAGCGGGTACTCGGCTGAAGATCATAACTGACTTCCATAACGCACATAGCCTGGCACTAGCACCGAGGTAAGTATCCACTATAATCCATATACTATACAACTGGTCGGTCACAAAGACTAGACCCCTGTGTGTATCCTTATGGCTTAGCTAAACCACACATAGTTGAGCTAACGACATTTTGGAGTCGTGCACCTTCGTACATTTTGCTTGCAAGACTTTCTTTACTTTCACTTTCATTAATGCATGCTTTCTTTCATTATGTTCCTCTTTTCATTATCTTCCGCATTATGTTACATTATACTTTATCATTACTTTTACAACTATATCATGTAAAGCCATGGAAAATAAACATACATAACATGGAACATAAACATAACCATAAAAAACATCACTATACAAGGCATCATCATACATTACATAACAATCATCATACTTGCCATAACACAGCCCATACATCATCAGAAGTCATCTTACTTCACCCTCGGGAACATCCCAAGTCAAAGCCTACATTTCACTTTTTCCCCAAAAATTATAAAAAAATAATCTATGTCATAGGGGCATGGGCACTATTGGGGCGAATGGGCACTATGTAGGCGCTTGGGGAACATAGGCTCATGGGGAACTTTCAAGCGCATGGGCATGTAAGGCCCCATTCCCGGGACGCTTACAGCTGGCCAATCATCACTCATAAAACATATAATTATATTAACTTGAAATAAACGTTGCAGTGGAAACATTTAAAACAACATTTTCATTATAACGTCTTTTGCAAAGTAATACAACATTCGTTACACAGTATAATTTGTTCGCATTACAATGAAAAAACAATAAACAAAAGATTGCTATCTAAATAAGCCTAGTAGCCGCCCTGTGCCATCCTCAACAACTTTACCTGCCAACTGGAAAAATGCATAAAAAGTCAGCATTGCTAAGTGAGTTCTAGTTTTAAGTTAAACATAATTTACTTTCATTAAAACTATTATTTACTTTTGCATATGATCATACATCATATGTACACATATATAATATCATTATTATCTTCATCATTCATTCATTAACTTTCATCCATTCATGCTTTCTTACTTTCATTCATATGTTCATCATTACTTCTTTTCATTCCATCAAAAACCATGAACTTTACCCCACCTTCATGAATAAAGCTGGTACTGGGCCATGATTTATCATAGACCCCCCGTCATGGCGCACAGCAGCCTGGCCACAGTACCTAGGGTAAATTCATGTGTACCATTGTCATTTGTTATACCCAACATCATGCATAAAGCGGATACTGGGCCGAGGTCTATCATAGACCCCCCGTCATGGCGCACAATAGCCTAGCAACAATATCTAGGGTAAGTGACAAAGGTTCTATACAAATAGTTAATCACAAGAAAAGACCCCGGTGTGCATCCTTCTGGGGTAGCTAACCCACACACCGTTGAACTAACACCCTTCGTTAGGCGTGTTTCCACATACAAGGCTTGGAGGACTTACTTTACTTTCCTTTGTTCATTAATGCATGCATTCTTTCATCATGTTCCTCTTTTCATTATCTTCCACTATATGTTACATAATACTTTTGTTTCATTCATTAACATTCAACGTAAGGTCATGGGAAAGTAAACTTACAATGTAAGGAACATCAACATACACAGTCAACATCATCATATAGGGCATCATACATACATAACATACGTCATAAATACCATCATGCATAAGCATCAATCATACATCATAACATCAATCATACAATGCCCATCATATTATCTATTTCCTTAAAAATCAGCTTCATGAACCCCTGGGAACCTCCCAAGTTAAAGCCTACATTTCACTTTTCCCCAAAAATTCAGAAAATATTCTAAGTGTTCATCCGCATTTCCTTTTTGTTCATCCGTATTTCTTTTTGTTTATCCGCATTTCTTTTTGTTCATCCGAATTTCTTTTACTCATCTGCATTTGTTCATCCACATTGACTTTACTCATCCGCATTTCTCAATGCTCATCCGCATTTGTCAATGCTCATCCACATTTGTTCATCCGTATTGACTTTACTCATCCGCATTTGTCAATGCTCATCCGCATTTGTCAATGTTCATCCGCATTTGTTCATCCGCATTGACTTTACTCATCCGCAGTTGTCAATGCTCATCCGCATTTGTTCATCCACATTGACTTTACTCATCCGCATTTGTCAATGCTCATCCGCATTTGTTCATCTGCATTGACTTACTCATCCGCATTTCCTTACTCATCCGCATTGACTTTCTCATACGCATTGACTTTCTTATCCACATTGACTTACTCATCCGCATTGACATTCTCATCCGCATTTTGAACACTTAAGCAGTTTTTCTAAACATAGACGTATGAACTACTGTTTGGGCGCATGAGTAGCCTAGGGCACACTTATCATCATAATTCGGTCCCCAAACACCATCTATCATGTTCTAAGCTTAAATCATATATTTTAAGCCTAAGAAACACAACCATTACATCCTCAAGCATGAACATAGTCCAAAATCACATCATACATGCAACATACACACATTCAAACATACATGTTGTTGGACCAAAAGAACCAATGAGCCAGATCAGAAAAACCTTTAAGTCCCACAGACATCATAACAACTGAAGTAGTCTACATCAGCTGAAGACAAAAGTCTAAAGACAAAGTCTGAAGACAAAGTCTGAAGACAAAGTCTGAAGACAAAGTCTGAAGAAAAAAGATGAAGAAAAAGTCTGAAGACAAAGTTTGAAGACAAAAGTCTGAAGACAAAAGTCTGAAGACAAAGTCTGAAGACAAAAGCTGAAGACAAAGTCTG
>BJCM01071019.1:0-11759 GCA_018326385.1 Flaveria bidentis | reverse complement strand
CGACAACGACAACGACAACGACAACGACAACGACAACGACAACGACAACGACAACGACAACGACAACGACAACGACAACGACAACGACAACGACAACGACAACGACAACGACAACGACAACGACAACGACAACGACAACACATGTGCACGTGTGATGTTGAAGAATTGTTCACAATATATATGTTTTAAAATTGGTGTATGAATCTTCGTGAAGTTTTGATAGATAAGGATCCAAGTATTTTATATAATAAAAGTTAATTCTAAACTTCATGAGCAAGTCTATGAAGTCGGTTTCCTTTTTTTATATACATATGTATAATGTAGAGATATTGAACACATCATATATATAAGAACCAAGAGTCACCCATAGAAGAGTGAAAAAGTTTAGAAAGAAATATTTATTTGAGTAAGTTCGTGTGTAATATTTCGAGTAAGAAAATATTGGACTTGCTACCGATTTTGATCACAACAATTAAAGGACTCAAGTTAGTGACACCAGGAGGTAAGTACACTGACCCGTAACTAATTTACGTTGCATGTTTAATTACATGTTATATGTTTTAATTGATATAATTTGGATGAATTTTATGGAGATGAAACATGTTCAATTACATGTAATATATGTTTATTTATTATGATAAACGTGGTTATGGGAGAGATGATTTATATGATTACGGGTCCAAGTATGTGTATTGATAAATTAAAATGGATAAAATATATGTAAGGATTTCGGGTGTTGAAATCCCAAGGGATTCGGGTGTTGAACTCCACATATATATAAAAATGGGAGTTAAATATATGTAAGGATTTCGGGTGTTGAAATCCCAAAGGGTTCGGGTATTAAACTCCACATATATAAAGAGATGAGTTACTAATTCTCAAGGGTTAAAACTAAACTCATAAGGAATTCGGGTGTTGAATTCCAAAGAAGTAAAGATGATTAAATAAATAAAGAGTTTGGATGTTAAATTCCAATGAAAAAAAATATGTTTTTGGAAAATAAAAAGGTGTACTTACTTAGCGAAAGGTAATAAAAATATTTTTAAATGTTTTCAGGAAAAACACCAATAAATGGTTAAAGCTTCACGGACGAGACTGGACTGACGAAGGAACCATACGCTCGTTTAATATTTAATATAATAAATATTGTATTAAAAGTTTGTAAAACGTTTATGTTTTTTGTAATGTTTTTATATATATTATGAAATGATATGTCACCACGAGTGACAAATTTTGTTATAAACTAGGACCTAAACTCTGATATATGTGGTGCAAATATTTTAAAAAAAAATTAGTGTGTTTCAACTATTGTGTATTGCATGACAAATGCCATTATGTGATTATCTTATATTTACCATATAAAGCAATAAGTATGTTTTTATACATTCTTGTAGTTTTCTTTTAGAATTCATGTATGTTATAGAAATATGAGCATTCAAAATCAAAAGTTATAACCAAATAACCGTGTATCTGGAATTAGTGGTAAGTGGTTTTCTACATCTATGGCAAAACTTTTCTATAATTAGACATTAACAAAAATAGAAATAAAGTTTTCAAAACAATGGTTTCATTAGCCTAACTGAATAAACATGTTTATTTTCTTAAACCATAACCTATACCAAAAAGGCCAACAGGTTAGTTTTCTTTTTTGGTTTACAAGCTTTGATCATCTAGCTCTATCGAGTTATAATTATATAACAGAATTAATTTTGGACTCTAATCTTCCTACCAAAATCTACCTACAAAGATGATCAAATAAACGAAAATAATGATATCAGATGTTTTTTTTTTTAATTTACTATAATTATGTACACAAACAACATTTAGGAAGAAAGAACAAGCTGTTTCTTGAGGTTGAGGATTTCGCTTCCGCGTGACACCAACTCTTTCTTTAACTTAATTGTAGCTTCTTCAAATTGTTTATGCATGTAATCTTTCTCATGTGCTTGTTCTTTGCATCTCACCCGAATGCTATCCAGCTTTGTTTGCGCCCCATGCAGCCTCATTCGCAGTTTTGCTATCTGTATGCTGTTTTTTAGCTCCTGTTTAAAATACCAAAAAATTAATAATAAAAAAAGTCAAATCTGAGTTATTTGGCATATAAACAAATGCATATGATCAAGAATAAAGAGTATACATTATGAGTATTGGCTTCTAGAGTGGATAATTTCATTCTTAGATCCTCAACTTCAGTTTTTGCATTTAAGAGCTGTTGAAATATGACCAAAATATTGATAACTCATTAACTGAAAACCCAGATAACAAAGTCAAAGCTCAAGTCTTTTACCTCTGTGTTACATTTTTCCAAGAGCGATTGCTGTTCAGCTTTATGATTCTGCAGTACTTCAATCTGAGTCAGCATTTCATCTCGTTCTTTTGTAATCTCAAGAAGCTGATTGTGCATTTTTTTATGAATGTAAGATTACAGGATTAGTGTTAACTACAATACTTTTTGTTAAGGGTCAACAGGGTATTATTACTAAGAAATTAAATTGAAACCTTGATATCATCTGTAGGCACTGAAGTTTGACCAAAGTCCTTCACTTTTATCACCAAGTCATCTCTTTCCTTAGCAAGTGCACATAAATCCATCTCAAGTTTATCGACTTTTTCACATGCATTTTGATGATCCAAAGAAAGAGTTTCTAGTTTTGACTTCAAAGCCTGAAGGATTATCAGTAAATGAATTTATAAATGCTTTAAAATTTTGAATGTGATACACAACAATTATGTGACCGCCTCTGTTTCTCTCTCCCACTAGTTCTGATTATCTTTTAGGCACTATGTACAAGTGTATTATAAGGTGCTCACTAGTGATTTTGAAGAACAAATGCCCCGAATTAAGTGTTTTGTGACAAACTGGTGTAAAAGTAGAATATAGTTTGGAAAAGTATGGAACTTACATCTTCAGTTATTCTTTTATGATCATCAAGCAATCTGATATCGTTCTTTAATCGCTCAATTTCAAGTGATTTTTCCACACTGCACGCCTTCTCCACTTCCACTTTTTCCTCTGCACAAGCCAGCTTGCTACTGATGACATGGCATTCTTCTCTACATGCCTCCAATTCGTTCTTGATCTTAAAGAAAGGCAGAAATTGTAAATTATTGAAAATTAGGAGAATAAACTGTTCAAGGAATAAAATGTAATGTATGAATAAACACGAAAACTTGAACAGTACTTTTGACATTGCATCTGTTAACAGAGTTATCTCAGCAGTATAAGATTTTGATTTGTTTTCAATGGCTTCAATTGAAGCTTTTTCTGTGGTGGACCATATTGCTCTTTCCTCCTCAATTGCTAGAAGAGCGTCAGTAAGTTGCTGCATGTTACTCGATGTGTTATAAAGAATTTCAGTTTTAAAGTCTACCAATAATAAAATGAACAAATTTATCAATTCATTACCATAGCCATTTCTTCCTTTTCCTCCAATAACCTACTAACAGAGCTATCTGCATTCTCATTATGTAGTGCAGCCTCTTCCAAATTGGTCCTCTGAAACAATAATAAAATAATTTCAAAAAATATATTTGACAGAAAGAAACTACACTATAAATTTAAGAAAATATATTCAAGACGCAAATGCAAGTCAGGAGAACTTACAAGACTTGAGACCAGTTCCTCCAATCTTTGCAATTCTGCGTTGGAAAAGTTCAGTTTTTCAGATAACTTTTCTACTTCAAAAATTAGTGTTTCAGATCTTAACACTGCTTGTTGCTTTTCGTCATTAGCAATTGCTAATTGTTCTTCTAGAGAACCAATAGTCGTCTCCATCTCAAATGCAAGCACTTCTAATTTTTTGTACTCTTCCTGGAATACCAATAGAAATCAATTATCTTACTCAGCTGATAACTAGGTATAAAATCCAGATAGCTTACATGCTTAGCAAGCCTTTTGATGTTAAAAGGAGATCTTATATTATTGGTTTATTCCATTTTTCTTTTCAATATTTTGTTCTGTCATTACTATTTCCTTTCAGGAAATGGGAAAGAAAGGTAACCAAAGATCCCAAATTTGACAATGTGTTGAACATGAAATTTCTCACTAAAAGGAAAGAAAGTTCAACGTTTGACTAATTCAGGAGGGGGAGTTCAGTTTTTGATAAATTTAAGTGGAAGTTCAACTTTCAATAAACTTAAGAGAGGAAATGAAGTTTTGACAGATGTAGGAAACCAAGTTTGGGATCTTTGATTACCTATCTTGCCAATATCAGTGCTAAATGATGAAAGTTCAACTTTCATTCCCAATTTTGTGAAAACTGAACTCGATCCTTTTGATGAGAAAAATTTTTTTGTTCCACACATTGTCAAATTTTAATCTTTTTGGTTACCATTTCTTGCCATTTTTTCCTTTTTTTTATAATCAAACTTCACCTGCTGAAACTATGTGGTAACCAGCCCTTATGGACATCTCGATGGTATAAAAGTGGCATCAATCATATCTTATGTCCACTTAATAACACCCACATTTCATGTTTCTTTACATATTCTTATACATTTAAAACAAACTATGACTCACCTGATCAACAGTAACAGCTAAACCTTTGACTTTTCTTGAGTCAAAAATATTTGAGTTTCTATCCATAACTGAATCACGCCTTCTCCCAGCAATGGTCTCACGTTTGGTCATATCACGTTCAAGAATAGCCTTCTGACTGTGTAAGCGTTTTATTTCTCTCTCTGCAGATGCTTTTTCACCCTATATATAAGATATTTAAATATGCCATTAGACAGAAGTTTTGGTTAATCATTGTATTAAATCTCAAGTAACGAGAAATTCACCTCTAACTTTGTTTTCTCTTGAATAGTATTTCTTAACTTAGACTCTGTTTCTTTGAGTTTTGCTTTTGTTTTCTCAAGGTCTTTTCTCATACTTTCTTTCTCTTTAGCCAAGGCAGAAGATGACAGGTGTGATATCTCATCTTGGAGTGTTACAATTTCAGATAGATATTCAGTTTTTTCTGACTCAAAACATTCAGAAAGTTCCTGGAAGACATTCATAAATAAATTCAGAAAGGGTGTTAAAGTGTAAGGCAGAGCATAGAGTTGCTGGTTGACATACTGTTAAAGCCCTTGCTGAATTTTCACCACTTAATAATGCTTCGTCTATCCTTTTCTGCAGATCCTCAGATTGATTGTATAAATGAAGCTACAACAAACACAACACATCAGAACTGTGAGGATGAAAGAGCATGGATTATATGCTCAGGTGGCAAAATCATCAGGTTGGACCAGTTGGATGTTGGGTGGAAAAGGTTGAGTATCAAAAACATGTTTTATCAAAAATCCAAACATCTTATTTATTTATATCTTTTTTGCTAATTACATTTATAGAATGTTAATCAACTTCTTAAAAACAAAGATTTGGAAGGTTTTATAAAATATTCTTTATAAGCTATTTTTTAGTTGATTGACCTGTTAAAGACATAAAGTAACCTGAATCAACTCATTCATAAGCAAAACGAACCTCACCTTTTCGCGTTCAAGGTCATTTATTTTGGATTTCATGCAAGAATGAACCTTTTCATAGTCACCGAGTAGTGTTTTTATCTGAATAAAGTCAATGGAAGAGAAAGACCTAAAATCCTGAAAAAGTTAACAAATTGTAACAAATCATAATATTAACATCACATACCAGCTTTGTAATAAAAAAATCATGAATTCGAAAAGACTCACAGCAATAACTTCTGACAACGCAGTACAGCTTTGCAAATGGTCATCCATCACCGAGTCAACAAGGGTTGTCAAATGTTGAATATCCAATGTTATTTCTTGGATGACTGCTGATAACTTCTCCTCCTACATGTGAGTTATATGTGGTAAGAGTAACAGTAAAATGAAAAATTAGCTGATGTTTCAACCCTTCTCCTTTTTATAGATTTAATGGTGTTGAGGTTCAGTTTCATTTTAATAAAGTTTAATTTCATTCTTACCCTTATTGGTTTTCCTGATAAATAGTAATTACCTTTTTTAACGATAACAAAATATCAATATGTCCCTGCCTAGGTGGTGGTGGTGGGGGTGGGGGTAGATTATAACATCCCAACCAATACATCAAGTGTAATAGTAGATACCATTAAAGTAATTTGTTGACGGGTCAAACTGGCTTCCTTCTGTGCAGCCAGGAGCTCCATGTATAGCTACAAGATATCCAATGAACTGACTAAAGCAAGACCAGCAACATATAGAAGAAAAGAAAAAGAGAAACATCTCCACAGCCACAGGAGAAATTTATCATACATGACATATTGTTGGTAAAATGGTAATATAAAGGTAATTAGCTTTGAATAATTCTATTGATCATGAATGAGTACAATATATAGATACAAGAATGAAACAAACTAATCTAGATAATAGGAGAATACAACAAACTAATAGAAATAATAGGAACTATAAACTAGGGATGATCATTATCATCAATATCTTTAATATTCCCCCGCAAGATGGACGGTCAATTAGTAAGGCCAATCTTGGAGATTAAGAAATTAAATCTAGGCCGAAGCAGTGGCTTTGTAAGGACATCAGCAAGTTGATCGTCGCCAGCTATATGAGTTACCCATAATGCCCCGTCTTGAACTTTTTCACGAACAAAGTGGAAATCCAGTGCCAAATGTTTCATTCTAGAGTGAAAAACTGGATTAGCAGAGTAGTGAGTAGCACTCAAGTTGTCACAATAAATGGTGGGTGTGCAATTAGAATTAAAGCCTAATTCCGTAAGCAAGGAAGTGAGCCATTGGACTTTAGTGGTAGCAGATGCGACTGCCCTAAATTTAGCTTTTGTGGAGGATCTAGCGGATGTAGGTTGATGTTTAGAGCTCCATGAGATAGGATTACAACCAAGATAAACAATGTAGCCCGTGGTACTACGCCAGGTGTCTTTGTCGCCCGCCCAATCAGCGTCTGTGAAGGCATAGAGTTTTAAGGGTGATTGCCGGCGAAGTAACAACTCATGATGAAGTGTTCCATGTAGATAGTGTAACACACGTTTTAAGGTTGTCCAGTGAGTTGTAGAGGGAGCATGCATGACCTGTGATAACTTATTTACTGTGAAAGCAATATTGGGTCTAGTGATCCACAAGTACTGTAATGCACCGATTGTGGCCCTATATTCAGTGGGAGAAGATAATAGTGTGCCTTGGTATGATGTGAGAACTTCTAAGCTCGTGATTGGCGTTGATACCGGCTTACAATCTGTCATGTTTGTTCTAGTCAGAATATCCAAAATATATTTGGATTGAGACATGAGGATAACACGAGGATGAAGAAAAACCTCGACTCCAAGGAAGTAAGAAAGAGAACCGAGATCTTTAAGAGAGAATTTATTGGCAAGAGAAGTGATAAAAGTTTGGATGGTGGATGTGGAAGGACCGGTGACGATGATATCATCAACATAAACGAGAATAAAAATGGGATTGGAGCTGCCAGTGTGTATGAAAAGGGAGGAGTCGGAGATAGTTGGTTTGAAGTCTTGAGAGAGAAGGTAGGTTTTGAGTTCGGTGTACCAAGCACGGGAAGCTTGTCGTAGGCCGTAAATGGCTTTATTGAGTTTGCAAACGTGGGTCGAATGAGAGGAATCAGTGAAACCAGGGGGTTGGGCCATATACACGTCTTCATGAAGAGTGCCTTGTAAGAAGGCGTTGTTGATATCCAATTGATGTAAGGACCAGTTCTGAGATATGGCAAGAGAAAGAATAAGGCGTATAGTAGCAGGTTTAACAACTGGACTGAAGGTGTCCATGTAATCGATTCATGGTCGTTGGGTGAAGCCTTTTGTTACGAGGCGAGCCTTTAAGCGTTCTACCGTACCATTAGGGTTGTATTTGATGCGATACACCCATTTGCATCCCACAACATTATGAGCAGAATCCGGAGGAACAAGGGACCACGTTTGATTGCGTTGTAACGCTTCAAACTCATCACTCGTAGCTTGGTGCCATAGAGGGTGTTTTAGTGCTTGGCGGGTGGAGGTAGGCTCAACAAGAGGGGTCGAGGAAGCATGATATACAATGAAGTCATTATTGTGATACTTTGGGTTGGGTTTGGGGTTGAGTCTGGTAGGGGGTGGGCATGTGTGGGGTGTCAACGAATGGTGGTTTGGGTCGTCGACTATAAGTTTTGAGGATGGGCGGGGAAGGGGGTCCGAAGAAGAATCAAGAGGTGGGGTTGGGGTGTTAGCAGACGATGAGGAAGGGGGTTGGGGAATAAGTTTGTGGAAGTAGTAGTGGAAGAGGACGGATCCGGGTTAGGAGCAGAGAATGTGTTGCACACTAGGAAAAGTAGGGGGAACCAATCATCAACATGAGGCTGAGAAGTAGCAGTTGGAGTGGTAAAGAGTGTGGGGTAGGAAAACACGGTTTCAACAAATGTAATGTGACGAGTTACATATAACTGATTGGTAGTTGGGTCAAGTGCATAGTAGGCGCTTTGAGACGAAGAGTACACAACGAAAATGCAAGGCTTGGAACGTGGATCAACTATCAAGTTTATGAGACGTGTATGGTTTCAGCCATGGATAGCAAAGGCAACCAAAACTACGGAGTTTAGCATAGTTTGGTATTCTTTGAAATAGACATAAATAGGGAGATTTGTTACGTAGAGTGGGGGTGGGCAGTTTGTTGATTAAATATGCAGCCGTGGTGAATGCAAATGGCCAATAGGTGGTTGGAAGATTTGCATGCGAAAGAAGTGTTAAGCCGGTTTCAACTATACGTCAATGCCGACGTTTAGCATACCCATTATGCTCGGGAGTGTGGGGGGGAGATGTTAGATGGGTTATGCCACAAGAGTTGAGGCGTGGAATGAGCTTGAAGTACTCTCCACCGTTGTCAGAAAATAGTTGTTTGATGGGGGTGTTGAAATAGTTTTCAACGAGGTTTTGGAAGCGTATAAAGGAAGCTAAAGAATCTGATTTTCTTTTGAGAGGATACAACCAAATGTATTTAGTTAAATGGTCAACAAATATTATGTAATACTTGAATCCATCAATAGAATAAATGGGTGAGGACCACACATCATAAAACAATAATTCTAGAGGAGACTTTGAAGTAATTGTTGACAAAGAAAAAGGAAGCTTATGAGCTTTATTAATTTTGCAAGAATTACAATAATTGTCTAAGTGCAAACTAGAACTAGAATTAGTAAAACGAGATAAAAGATGAGAAATTTTATTGTGCGGATGGCCGAGGCGATAGTGCCGAGTCATCGAAATTCTCTTTTGAATGGAGAAGACTGATCGAGGAATAGAGGATTGAAGCGTATATCGAAGCTCATAGATTCCCTTGCTTGCCATCCCCTTGAGTAGAGTGAGATTCAATTTTAGGTCCTTGATGAGAAAAGTGGATTTAAAGAATTGGATTAGCATATCATTATCGCGACATAAACAAGAAATTGAAATAATGTTGCGTGCTAGAGTTGGAACACAAAGGACATTATTTAAGATAAGTGGTGTGTGAGGTGTGTGTAGAGTGACCGAACCAACATGAGTGATGGGTAAGCATGTACCGTCGCCAATGACAAGCTCATCCGTGCTATCATAAGGCGCATGAAAGGATAAGTTTTGGAGATCGTTGGTCACATGATGAGAAGCCCTGCTGTCAAACAACCAATGCATTGAATTGGGCTCGTGAGTAGTCATTGTATGTACCTGGGGATGCTGCACAGGGGTGTTACGATTATATGTAGGAATGGTAATGTTTGGGTTTACCTTTTTGAATACCGGGCAATTAGCAAGGGAATGGTCGCGAGTGTGGCATCACTGACATTTGCCAAGAAACGGACGTGCAGCAGTAGGAGGATTGTTGGCAGACATCGGTGAGGGGAGCAATCCTGGACCAGGAGTAAGTTGCCTGCCTTGTCTGCCATTCTAGTTTCTTGAGGGTTGGCGCAATTGAGCAACAAAAGCAGTGGTCGGTTGATGAATGTCAGACGCATTCATAAGTTGAACTAGGGATAATTCATGGTTGATCAATTTTTCATGTAGTTCATTGAAGGTTTATAGGTGTGTCACGGGCACACACCGCATCAAGTATGGGTTTGTACGTTACTTGATCTAAGCCTGCGAGAATTGTATCTGTCCTCGGCATCTAATTTTTTGCCGAGAATGGCTAGCTCATCCACAAGAGTTTTGATTTCTTTCATATAATCAGTGATAGTTTGATGCTGCTTCTTGGAGCATTGTTTGAGTCGATGTTGAAGTTGTTTGATGCGTCCTCAAGAAAGTGAGGCATAAGTGTTGGAAAGAATCTGCCAAGCTTCAAGAGAGGACTTAGCATTGGTGACCAATGGAATAATGGGTGGAGAGAGACTCCCGACAATGGCTCCAAATAACAGACGATCCTGCCAGAACCAAGCCAAAAAATCTTGGTGAGGCACGACTTTGCCATCTGCCGCTGTGGTTGGAGATGGAGATGGATGAGATCCGTCGATAAATTTGTAAAGGTCTAAGCCATGTAGAAAGGCTTAGCTTTGAGTTTTCCAGCCCAAATAATTTGTAGAGGTGAGTTTGAGATTAACAAGGAAGGTTACAAGGGTGAGATTGGTTGGGTTGTTGGTGACAGCGATAACTTGCGCCGAAGGGGAAGAATTGTTACCGTCTGTCATGTTTGATCGGATGTGAGGGTTGAAGAAATGGATCAAAAGTGCTCTGATACCATTTAAAGGTAATTAGCTTTGAATAATTCTATTGATCATGAATGCGTACAATATATAGATACAAGAATGAAACAAACTAATCTAGATAATAGGAGAATACAACAAACTAATAGAAATAATAGGAACTATAAACTAGGGATGATCATTATTATCAACATCATCAATATCTTTAATAGGTAATTACAGAAATATTCATCCACAACTGTTTAACACAAGATCGTAGGAGAGAAAATAGATAGGTCCTACAACTATATATTGCCAACTTCGAGCATTGACTAATATAGCAAAAAAAGGTTTCTCTTTCGTTTTTACACTTGCCTACATCCTTTTGATAAAGAATAATATATTTTAACCAAAATTGAATTACATAATTGAAATTTTGCGTATCACAAAAATAAATTTGTAAATTCTTAAATAGATAACCTAGACCTTTCTTTAAGGTTTGAAATTTGATTCTTTCGTCTTACATTAAACCTTGAAGCCCCACTAGCTGTCTTCTTTTTGGTAATTATTTCTGCGTGAGGTTTCTAAGAACATTTAGGTTAACTAAACACCATGACCCTTAAACTTATGTTGGATTCATACTTGGTAGATATATATATATATATATATATATATATATATATAACTTATAATAAAAGAAGGTTTTCTTAAAACATGTGTCATTATTCTAGCATATCAAATGACACGTGTCATTATTTTAGCATATCAAAAAAATCATTTTCAAGTCTCTCTCATAATAAATACAAAAATTATAAAAACAATTAATTTGACTTTCCTTTTTAACTAAATATGTTTAAAAAATATATTTATATTTATGTTTCTTTTCTCTCTCATATTAAATGATATTTATTGTATATAAGTAAGCTAAACTATTAAACGATAAGATATAAATGTAATATTTTAGTAATTTATTAATACATATTAAATATAGAGTAATAATTTTAATTCATTATATGTTATAACTTTTAAATATTCACTATATTTTTTATTCATCAATGGATAATAACATTTAAAAAATAAAATATTCATAAAACTAATTATTTAAATATGTTTTATTTATTCCACCCATGTAATACATGAGCTCTAAGTCTCTAACCTAGTATGTA
>BJCM01071017.1:0-15922 GCA_018326385.1 Flaveria bidentis | reverse complement strand
AAATTTTAATAAATAAATCAAATTAAAAGGGTTGAAGTCATCAATTTCGTTAACATCGTTCACAACTACTCGCAATATCAAGCGAACCTTAATTATTATTCATTTATATTGTTGTTGACGTTTCAAGTCTGACTCATATGAAAACATTATCAAGAAGGAAAATTCAGAATTGTTGAAAATCATTTTAAATTTAAACTTGAAACCTTAAAAAGCCTAAATCCAAATCATTAGACTAAAATACAATCTCTAGATTCATGAGCTGTGATCTTTTGATATTAAATTTTGTTCTAAATAAATTCAGTGTAGAAAAGATTTCACAGATACTTGCAAATATATATAACAAAGAATTCATTTTTGATGGTAAATTAAGCTCATATGAAACCAGAAATGTAAAAGAAAAATAAGAAATTATAAATTTCTTCTCTCAATTTTACGATTCATGAGCTGTGATTTTTTGCTGTTAAATGTTGTTCTAAATAAATTCAGTGTAGAAAAGATTTCACACATACTTGGAAATATATATCTTGTTGAGAGATTTTAAGGATAAAAGTTTTTGGATACTCTATAGTAGTTTTAGTTAAACATCTAACGAAGTTGGAAGCTTGTTCTCGGTAGATATTGGTATAGAAAAACTATTTGGATATTTATTATTATTATTTTAAGCGAGTTATTTTTGAACAAGTAGTTTCTAAAAAGTAATTGTTTTCTTAAACAGTCCTAGTTAAAAACTTTATGGTTCATTTGGATGGAATAAATAAAAAAATATTTAAGAAGAACATGTGAAGTAAGCACAAAATTTTCAAGACATCAACACTTCTACTTATGGATCAAGAATATGACTTATTGGAGTTATTGGTATGATTTAGATTGCAATATTTTATGTACGTTCGTATGTTTGTGGATTGATTAATTTGTATTGTCTCTATCTACATGCTAGAGCTTTCTTTAGTTTAATACCTGTCTTTCAAAAAAACATAACATTAAATAGATATGCTTCAAAGAAACCAAATCCATTAATAAATTCAACTCAATTAAATGGTACCTTACTCATTGTTGGTGTAATAACATTCAAACCTAATTCTGTAATACGAAAAAATCAAATCGAGTAATAGTTGGGTTTTGTTGTTTAGTGATTTGGCCATATGAGTTTCTTCTTTTTGCAGTCTGTCACTTCAACGATGCTTAGTAACAGACGATGCCATTTCACAATTTTGATTAGGGAACCAAAGGGCTTCTATGGTGGTGCCGGAGGCGGTGGAGGAGGTGGTCACTCCGGTCTGGCTGCTATTTCCCGTCTCGTGTGCGCTATCTTGCGTATGCTTTTGGAGGCCGACGTGGTGGTTGATGTAGCCACACATTCCCGTCAGTGTCTCCGTTGACGTCTATTGGAGTTCTTTTAGGCATCGTGACGGCGTCTTGCTGGAAATCAGCCCTTCTTAGGGATTGTAGGCCCCCTCTGCCATGGGAAATTTCCTTGCATGGGTCGCCTAGGCGGCGACGACATCGATTTATCTTCCTTTGGCCATGTTGTGTTTCATGACTTGAGATCTCTTTGATGACGGTGCCTGATAACGATTATCCTCCTTATGTTTTCATCTTTCGCTAGGTGATGATGTGTAGGCCATATCTGAGAGCTATATTTACTGTAACACATTAACCCTTATTCTATTTGAACAGTCTGATAGGTCTTTGGTGTGCACTATGTGTTGGGTTCTTCAGTTGTTTAGTTGCTCACGCTGATTTGGTGCTCGTAAGTGTAGACCGTTAATTTTTTTTATCAAATATGTTGCATTTTACCTTTTGTATTTCTGATGTTTGAGGTATTCACAAGTGTTTGTTTGTGATATTGTTTTGGTAAATGTCAGGCTAAGCTTGTGATCAGCTAAGCTAGGGCAGAAAATGTATTCTTGAAGAACATAATATCCTGATCCTTGCATGCAAAACTTTGTTATTAGAAAAAGTAGGGCTGGGATCTACTAAGATAGCTCCTCCATACACAATTCTGTCTGTAAGATCTCCTAGGTGTGAACTTGTGAATATGAGCTTCCTTTCATAGACCCTATAAATGAAGAGAATGAAGAGAAGATAGTGAAGGATGAATCTGAGAAGAGTGACGATGAGCATCCTAATAAGGGTCACTACTCTCCTAAGGAGAGAAAAGGAGTTGGGATGACCAAGTCTAGAAAGAAGAACTTGAGCAGGTAGGCCAAAAGAAAGTCCAAGAATGCTCAATAGATCAAGGCCACCTTTAACTATATGCAAAAACAACTCTTCAATTCTACTAGTTTTTAGGTGGTTAAGGCTGAAGACTCAAGCTGAACTCTATTACTAAGAGTTCTAGTTCTTGTTCAAATCATTCTAACATCATTAAAAAGGCTGACCAGTTATGTAACACTGCTACACAACCTAAACCATCCAGCTCCAAAGGTAGTTCTTACCCTAAAGGAATTGCCACTTCATTTGCAAAAATGAAGATGGAGAAAGAAAGTGATCAAGTTCAGCCTTGTTCTCAAAGGCAGATTCTTAAAAGGAAGAAAATAGACTGTGTTATGTGTGGCAGTACTTCTAATCTTGCAAAGGACTGCTTTTACAATCCAAAAGGTACAAGAAAGAAACTTCTGAGACGATGAAGAAGAAACAAGCTTTGGAAGGAAAATATTTTTCCTTCGAAAGCTCCAAAATGAAGAAGACACGTGAAAACTTGTCTTCGGAAGAGAAGTTGGTATCGGAAGAAAGGAATACTTCCGAATCACTGAAGCCTGCTGTAGTGTAGCAAAATCTTTCGAAGGTTTAGTCTCCAAAACTTCTGAAGCATTGAAGGTCAAATGTAAGCTTCTAGAGGTGGTGTGGAAGACAAATTTAGACCATGTGATTGAAAATTCTTGATCAACATCAGCAAATGATCCTCCAAATATGATAATCGGATAAATTATTATTGCATTATCTTCAACTTCTTTTAATAAGCCCAAAACCAACAAGGCTTAGGTTTCGAAATATAACTAACCATCTCTTTTGTGCATGAATAACTCAAGACAAACAGGCATGTATGGATCATTGACAGTGGCTGTTCCAAGCACATGACATGCAATGGTTCTGTACTCTAAGATTTTGAGAAATTTGATGGGAGACCAGTTGCTTTTGAAGGAGATGCTAGAGGTTACATTATTGGAAGTGGTAGGGTCACAAATGGTAAGCTCACCATTGAAAGGATAAACTTTTTCAAGGAGCTTGGATACAATCTTTTAAGTGTATTTCAATTTTATGATTAGAAACATAACATGCTTTTCATTGAGCATGAGTGCATTGTTCTCAAGCCCGGGGTGGTCATTACTCTAGAGCATATCCTGCTTAGAGCCCCCAGGAGAGGGAACATGTACAATATGAACTTGCAAGAAACATCTCCTTCAGGAGACGTTTTATGCTTTCTATCTAAAGCAAATTGTGATGAATCTTTCCTCTTTCATAAACAATGTACCACGTAAACTTTAAAAACATGAATAAATTGATTAAGAATGATTTGGTAACTGGAGTGCCAAAGAAAGAGTTTACTAGTGATGACCATTATGTTGCATGCCTCAAATGGAAGCAACACAAGGTATCTCACAAGGCAAATAGAAGAAACTCTATCACTACACCCCTACACTTATTATGTATGGATCTCTTTGGCCCCAGTAGTGTAATGAGTCTAGGAAGGATCTCATATTGTTTATTGATCACTAATAACTTTACAAGATTCACTTAGGTCTTCTTTCTTAAAACTAATGATGAGACTCATAAGATCTTAAAAAGTTCATCGTAAAGATTAAGAATCAATGTTATCACAAGGTCAAAACCATAAGATGTGATAAGAACCAAATTCTTGATACATTTTATGATGATAAGGGTATTACAAGACAATATAGTGCTTAGCAAAATGGTGTTACTGAGAGAAGAAACATGACACTAATTAAAGTTGCAAGAACTATGTTGTCTGACTCTAAACTGTCCATCACCTTCTAGGAAGAAATAGTAAACATGACTTGCTATGTGCAAAATAGAGTTTTAGTAATCAAGACTCATGGTAAGACTCCTTATGAACTTTAGCACAAGAGAAAACCTTTCATTGGTTTTCCAAGTCATTTGGATGTCCTTGCACCATCTTAAATACCAAAATCAAATAGCCAAATTTGATGAGAAATCAGATGATGACATTTTATTGGATACTCTTCTCAAGCTAAGGGGTTATAAAGTATACAATCTCAGAACTAGAGGAGTTGAGGAGTCAGTCAATGTGACTTTCAATGAGCACACTCCTTGTGTGAAAGGTTCTGGTCCTAATTGGCTATTTGATCTTGATTTAGTTACCAAATATCTTAACAATTCTTGTGAGAATGTTTCAAGATCCATAAATATCTTACCAATAGGAGATCCTGATCCAAGAGTTGAGAAGACCTTCAGACAAAACTACTTCAACTCTAATGGTAACTAATCCTGCAGATGGAGTTCCTATTAGCACAACCATCTCAAATTTAGCTGATACATCTAAGGTGCCACAAAATTCCAGCTTAGTGGGGTAACACTCAAATGAAGGATCTTCAAATGTGGAAGGAAATGGTGGTGGTGATAGTGATCAAAAGTTTCTTGATACTGACAACCACTCCATTAAAGACAACATAAATGATGCAACACACTCACTGGATCAAGTCTCTCTTTATAAGTGTGCTGATGTGGTGGGAGATACATCAATGCCTAATCTAAATTTCTCTAATTTAGTTCTCTTCAAGCAACTTGCTGTGATCCCTCAACTTAGGATGCACATGTCTCACCCTACTACAAACATCATTGGAAATGTTGATACAAGGGTAAGAAAAAGATGACAAACCCATGATGCAAATGTTTTTCTTCACTTTTGTTTTTTAGCTCAGATAGAGCCAAAGAAAGTTGATGAGGCTTTAAATGATGGAAGTTGGGTTGAAGCTATGCAGGAGGAGTTGTTTCAATTCAAAAGTCAAAAGGTTTGGAACCTATGTCCTCTCCTCAAGGGAAGGCTACCATAGGAACCAAATGGGTTTTTAGAAATAAGAAAGATGATAGAGGACTTATCATTAAAAATAAAGCAAGATTAGTTGTTCAAGGATACACACAAGAAGAAATAATTGATTACACAAATGTCTTTGCTCCTGTAGCAAGACTTGAAGCTGTCAGAATATTCCTAGCTTTTGTTGCATCCAAGGATTTCAAGGTTTACCAGCTTGATGTCAAGTGTTCTTTTATATATTGAGTGATTGATGAAGAGGTGTATGTGAAACAACCACATTTCTTAGCAGATCCTAATCATCTTGATTATGTCTGTGCATGATAGTTTAAGGGATGGTCACTTACAACACAACAAATTAATAAGAAGAGTGAGTTAGAATACTTAACAGATCATATAGAGAACTAGTAACCAGTCATACTTTGATACAATGAAACACAAGTAATGAAGAGACAGAACAAAAACAAGAACAAGAACACAAGTGTTTGGTTTTCAAGAATGCTATATATTGCTCTCAAGTTCCTTACAAGTGTTTACAAAGCATATAGAAAGATACAAGGGACCTAAGATACTTTATACTACATCCTACAGCCGACCATACTTTGAAAGCCAGCTGGATACATGATCTTGACAACAACAAAATCAATGTAGAGTCAAAAGGCAGATTGCCTTTTGACTAGTGACTATGACATGCCATACACACATCCTAATATATTATAAAAAGGATTAAAGTACATAAAGTAGAAAGTAACAGACTCAAGACCTTAATGTATAGTTACCAAAAGTATGGACCTTTCACAAACTTGTGAAAGTTGGTGAGTCAACAGAGTTGTAGCGGAATGGTGGTCCAGCTTTATGGTAAAAGGTACATCAAATAAAGCATGTACTAAAAAGTCTTCAGAAGAAATCTATCTTCACATGTTAGCTTTGGAAGACTTTGTATTTGAAGCTTCGAAAGACATATGTTTGGCTTTGGAAGATGTTAGTCTTGGTTTCAGAAGGTTTCAAACTTAGAATATTTTCTAAGGAATAGTATGAAACTTCCGAAGCATTCTACTTAGTACTTCTATGCAAGCATGCATGATAGACTTTGAATATTTTGGATTGCATTAGCCTTTTATGAAACCTTACAAACTCTCCCTAGGCTGATGCTACCAAAACATTTGAAGACTTCAGATATTGACAGTCCTTATTATGATGATAGATTGAACATGTCTTGCCTTGTGTAGACATCTTCAATACCTTGATCTCTGATCACATGCCATCTCTCTGGATTAGTAGTGTAAGTCCAGGATAAGATGGGTCTTCCTGATGCTAGAGGAGCTACTTGGATTGGAGTTGGTAGATCTTCCTCTTGTTGCACATCCTCAGGATGTTCTGACTCATCCTGAGGTTTAGAGATAGATGCCTCTTTCTTCTTCTTCTTCTTCTTATACTTTGGTTTAGAAGCCATCCTTTTTCTCTTTTTACACCTTTTAACTAAGAAGACTGGCCTGCAGTACTTGTTGATCATCCTTGTCTTTATCAGTTGGGTTTTCCTCTCTTATAGGTTTAGATTGAGAGGGGACAGAACCTTGCTGTGGATCAAAAGACGAAGCTTACTGAGATTCAGCAGGAGGTCCAGGTTGTGTTGTCTCAAAAGATTCAACCTTTACCTCCACTTCTTGAGGGACCTAACTTGGTGGGAAGTGTAAGTCAATAAGTTCTCCTCTTTTGATCTTCTACTTGATAACCCTAATGTGCTCATCCATAGTGGATAGAGACATAGGGTCAAGTCTCCTTCCGGAGAATCCATATAGCATCAAAAAGCTCATCATCCTCTGCATATCAACAGATTTCTTTTGGCTCTTCTGGATGATGGCTCTTGTCTTGGCTGCTTCTTCCCTCATCTTTCTCTTTGTTGCCTTTTGTTCTTTGAGAACTTGAAGTTCAAGTTGCTTGAGATACTCAAACTCAATGTACTCAAAGGACAAGAGAAGAAGTGCATCTGCCTGATAAACACTTGTGTCACTCAAGTAGTTGATCATGTTGATCCTATCAGTTTCTTTGTCTACCTGAGGTTCGTTTGGAGCCACAGTCTCCTGCATAGGACTTTCTTGAACTAATAAGAGAGTAGGAACATGTTTGTAGAGCCTTTTCAGTCTCTTTTCTTCCTTGATTTGATGAATCCTTCTTCTCTCTTGACAATTCCATATCAGCCAGCTCATTTAATTCTTCTAAGTGGAGGGAGATGATATTATCAATATTATAGTTCCTGGTCTGTAAGTAAGCAATCCTGACTGCCCTTAACTCATTATTTTGAGTGTTTGGTCTGGGGGCAGCCCTGATTACAGCTTTCATGAAGCCAACAGACCCTGTAGAGGAACTTTCTTCCCTTAGCTTCCTTTTCCTCTTTCTTTCCTCCTCCTCAATCTCCTCAGGAGTCATTTTCCTTTTCCCTTTGTCACTCACAAACCTTTATGACTCAGGATGGAGAGAGATTTGGCCTTTATTGCTTGCAGTAGCATTCATGCTCTGGCTAGAGAGAGGTTGAGATGCACCTTCACTAGCAGGTGTCTCATCAAGGGAATGGATTTCTAAAGCAGTTGTAGGTGTGACAGGGGTCTCAGGTTCCATCACTAGGCCTTCAGTCAAGGTTTTCTATTTGAAACTAATCTCAGGGTTTGCCTCAACGTCTAGTTGACCAATGACATTTCCTGATTGCCTTTGTCTCCTTCTGAGGCTAAACTCTTCAGTAATCCAGTCTTGAATCCTTTGAGCTAACTTGTCAGCTTGTCTAGATTGGCTTGGGTTGACAAGTGGCATGTTGATAAGGTCAAGACTTTCATAGTAGTTCAAGGTCTGAAAGTTGAAGACCTCTTGCTGCCCTTGAACTCTTTGAAGAATAAGGGCTCTTCTATCAGCATCATGCATCCACCCTATGATATAGTTGGAAATTCCTTAAGGTGGAGATGACACAACCCTTGGTATGCCTTTCTCAAAGAGACTCTGAATGAAAGAGTCTATAAAGAACACATCAATATGAACTTGAGGAAGTTACTGAGTATGAACAACTGCAAATGAGAATGGTGAGTCCTTAGTGTCCATACTCTGTGAGGAATTCTCAGGTTCTGTGATTGTAATGACTTTCTCCCCCTTTTTGGTAGCATCATCCTCTTGCATAGGTGAGCTAGGAGTTAGGTCAATCATATCCACAGGTTTTTGTGTTCCTAGATGGGCTTTTCTTAAAGGTCTCCTAGCTAGTTTCTCCTTGAGATAAGATATCTCAAGTTGATGATCATTGACCTTATTATGTAAGGTAGCCACCTGAGATTCCATGTGAATAACCTTAGAGACTATATAGGTGCATGTTTTTGATAGTTTTTGCACCTTTAGTCTCAAATTCCCTTCTTTTTCATCAGAAAATTCATTGGGGGATGAGATAATTAGACCAAAGTCCTCAGTCTCACCACCAGCATCATGTTTTTGGCTGTTGGTTCTCCTATGCTCACTGACTACTTTAGATGGAGTATTAGTGGGCTAAGTTGCCATGGTTGAGGTTTTAAATATGTAATTACTTGCAGAAGTGAGAGCCTCTTCCATATGGACTTCCTGAACGGAGTCAGGAAGATCCAGCTTAGTAGTGGGTAGATGATGTGGGCTAGACAAGGGATAATCAGGAGCACTCATCTCTCTTTGAGTAAGGGAAGAGTAGAGAGACTTATGGTACTCATTGAATCCCAAGTCCTCATCATCATAGAAGTCAAGGCTAGGGATTGTTTGGTTGAGATCTAAAGGCTGGGGATGGTAGCTTTCCCTTAAAGATTGTTCACTTGAGTGTTGAGACTCAAAGTGAAGGCTTAAGGCTGTTAGGCTAGTGAGCTCATCAGGCTAAGCATGAGGAACCTCAGCACTGATTCTTGAAGTGATGGGAGTGGTTTGCTCCTTAGGGTAAATGGGAGCTCCTGTGTTCACTTCCTCCTATGTGGGTAGTAGTATGAGGTTTGTTTGGATTTTTTTGGTAGGTGAGGGTGATTTGTGGCTATTTTGGTGGTTGAGAGGTAGAAGATGTGGGTTCAACACTAGCTTGTCTTGTTAGGTTGTCACCTTGAGCAATGAGCTCTAATGTTTTAGGGACAAGGATTGTTTCTACCTTAAAGAAGCCAACATTTAAATTCTTCAAAATTATAAATATGCTGGGCTTATCTTTCCCAATTTAAGAACATTACCTATTTCCCTCAACTGTGAGCCCAGTTCACAGTTGAGAATGTGTTGAACATATATAGGAAAAATGTAATATTCTAAGGAGTCCAAGTAGCAATCAAATTTATATAAACAAACTGAGAGTACCAGAACTTGATCCCTTGAACCATCCCATGCACTATGAAGAAGAGATATTCTAGAATCTGGTCCTAGCCCCCATGCTTGTTGGATAAGCTGTAGATGACCACATGAAGTAAGTACTTCCACTAGGAGGAGTCCTTCCCTTTCCTGAAGGTTTTGACAGAGAAATCTCCTTCATAGCCCATCTACTCAAAAGAGTGGTTGATGATGGCTGGAGTGATGAAGATTGTCCTCCCCTGCACTGTAGCAGACAATGCCTTCTCCCCATCCATAAGGACCTCTTGATAGATCTTCCAAAAATCAAGCAGATGATCCTCATAAAGAACATGATCAATGGTAAGGGAGTTGGAATAGTTGGACAGAGCCAAAAACTAACAAACCTATGAGAAATGAGGATCTTTCTTAGAGTGTAATAGAGCAACCTGATTGTGTTGCCTGTGTAACTACATGTAGAAGTTTGGATCATTTCAACGGTTGAGGTTGGCCATTTTAGATATCTTTTAGGTGAAGGAAATAAAGAACAAATGTGGTTTTAGAGAATTTTGGGAATTTAGGTTTGGGAGTAAATGAAGATGATGAAGAACGAGGGGGAACCATTGGGTTTATATATGAAATGGATCTCAGACAAAGTTAATGAAAGAGGATAAATTTTGAAATCCGAATATCGGTACCATCTCTGAAAAAGTAGTTTTCTTTTTGCCCAAAGAGTAGTTTTCTTGGAAGTCGTAACTCTTCCAAAGGTATTTTGACTTCAGAAGTTTTAAGAAGAAAGCTTCCGAAGCCAAAGTGACTTCAGAAGAGATTTCAACGATTTTAGAGAATTTAGCTTCGGAAGAAATTAACCTTCGGAAGTTGTAAAATATTCTGAGAGTTAATTACTTTCGGAAGAAAAAGGTTCTTTGAAACATACAAGTACTTAGAAAAGAACTTAAGCTTCGGAAGATATGTTGGAAATTTCTTTCGAAGGTAAATGTTCTGTGATAGTTGTTTGTTTTAAAGACTTAAATTTCTTCCAAAGGTAAAAACATATCTTTTGAAGAGAAATTTTCAAAAATCTATGAAAAGTCTTCAAAAATAATTTTACTTCCAAATCAAACACGGGCTTATGAAGGTGATAGATATAGACAAATTAGGGACACACAAATTTTAGAAATAAGATATGATTAAGTTTTAAGAAAAAGCTACTCAAATTTAATGTGTTTTGTTCATCAAATTCTTTGGTGAAAAGATCAGAATATTGTTCATTTGTGTTAACCTTGACGAGTTTGATTAACCCTTTCTCAAAATTATCTATTATCAAATGATACCTGATATTGATGTGTTTTGTTCTTGAGTGCTGGACAGGATTCTTTGTGATAGAGATGACACTATTGTTGTCTATGTGAATGGGAGTCTCCTTAAAGTTGAACTCATAGTCTAGCATCTAGTTCTAAATCCAAAGCACTTGAGCATAACAGCTTGTAGTAGCAATGTATTCAGTTTCAACAGTTTATGCAGAGACACATGATTGCTTCTTGTATTGCCATGAGACTACCCTTCCACCAAGAAACTAACATCCCCCTGATGTAGACTTTGTAGTCATATTGCATCCACTATAGTCATTATTTGTATATGCATACAAATGAAGTCATAATTCTTTGGATACCAAAGGCCAAGTGTTAAGGCACCTTTGAGATATCTTAAAATTCTAGTGATAAGGTGTGACATCTTGGGGTTGGGTTGATATCTTTCACAAACACATATGGCAAACATGATACTAGGCCTACTAGCTATGAGGTACATAAGAGACTCAATCATAGCCCTGTAAAGGTGTTCATCCACACACTCCCCCTTAAGGTCAGGCCCAAGGGAGTGGTTTCTTGCAATGGGTGTCTTAGTAATCTTACAATCAGTCATGTTGAATCTCTTGAGTATGTCTTGAACATACTTTGACTGAATTATAAAAATGCCATCTTCAACTTACTTCACTTGAATTCCCAGAAAGAAATTGAGTTCCCCCATGGCACTTATTTCAAATCTATCCTTCATCAGCTTCTTAAAGTTTTTGTAAAGCTTTGGATTAGTTGAACCAAAGATGATTTCATCTACATACACTTAAACTAGCATCAAGTCATTTCCTATTCCTTTGATGAAGAGAGTTTCATCTATAGTACCGCTTTTGTATCCATGCTTGCAGAGATACTGAGATAGAGTCTCATACCACTTCCTTGGTGCTTGATGCAACCCATATAGAGCTTTATCAAGCCTTCAGACATAACCAGGATGATCAAGATCTGCAAACTCAGATGGTTGTTTGACATACACCTCTTCATCAATCACCCCATATAGAAAAGCACACTTAACATCAAGTTGGTAGACCTTGAAGTTCTTTGATGTAGCAAAATCTAAGAATATCCTAACAGCTTCATGTCTTGCTACATGAGCAAAGACATCTGTGTAGTTAATTCCTTCTTCTTGTGTGTACCCTTGAACAACTAGTCTTACCTTGTTTTTGATGACAAATCCTCTATCATCCTTCTTATTCCTTAAAACCCATTTGGTTCCTATAGTAGTCTTCCTATGCGGAAGAGGACATAGGTTCCAAACCTTTTGCCTTTTGAATTAAAGCAGCTCCTCTTGTATAGCTTCAACCCAACTTCCATCCTTCAAAGCCTCATCAATCTTCTTAGGGTCTATTTGAGATAAGAAAAAAGAGTGAAGATAAACATTTGCATCATTGGATTGTCCTCTTGTTCTTACCCCTGAATCAACATCTCCAATGATGTTTGAGGTGGGATGAGACTTGTGGATCCTTAGCTGAGGGATCATAACAAGTTGCTGAGATAGATCCAAATTAAAGAAACTTAGATCTGCCATTGAGGTTTCTCCCACCACATCAGCCACTTATCAAGTGAAACTTAATCCAATGAGTGCATGACATCATTGATGTTGTCTTCAATAGAGTGGTTATCAACATCAAAATTTTCTTGATCACTTTCACCACCACCATGATCTTCTAAATTTGAAGCTTCTTTATCTGGTTGTTGAGCCTCTGAGCTAGAATTTGAAGGCATCTCAGAAATATCAGCTGAATATGTCATTGTTATGTTGATAGAAACTTCATTTGCAGAGTTAGTTACAGCTGGAGCTGAAGTTATATAGCTTGAAGGTCTTTTCAGCTCAAATTTTGGATCAGGATCACTTGTTGGTAAAATATATGTAGATCCTGAAACATTCTCACAAGATTTGTTAAAACAATTGGTAACTAAATCAAGATCAAATAGCCAATTAGGACAGGAACCATTTACACTGGTTGTGTGTTCATTGAAGGTCACATTGGCTGACTCCTCAACTATTCTAGTTCTGAGATTGTATACTCTATAACCCTTAGCTTGGGAAGAGTATCCAATGAAGTGTCCATCATCTGATTTCTCAACAAACTTGGCAATTTGATCTTTGGTATTCAAGATGGTGCAAGGACATCCAAATGACATGAGAAAACCAATGAACGGTTTCCTCTTATGCCAAAGTTCATAAGGAGTCTTACCATGTGTTTTAACCACAAAAAAATCTGTTTTGCACATAGCAGGCAATGCTGACTGCCTCTGCCCAGAAGGTGATGGGCAGCTCAGAGTCAGAAAACATAGTTCTTGCAGCTTCAATCAGTGTCATGTTTCTCCACTCAGCAACACCATTTTGCTGAGGAGTCCTGGAAGCACTGTATTGTCTTGTAGTACCTTTTTTATCACAAAATGTATGAAGGATTTGGTTCTTGAATTCAGTTCCCTGATCACATCTTATGGTTTTGACCTTGTGATCAGATTGATTCTTAATCTTTTAGATGAAATTCTTCAGAATCTCAAATGTCTCATCCTTAGTACTAAGAAAGAATACCCAAGTGAATCTTGTAAAGTCATCTATGATCACCAAACAATAAGAGGTACTTCCTAGACTCTTTACACTAGTGGGGCCAAATAGATCCATATGTAACAACTATAGGGGAGTAGTGATGGAGTTTCTTTCCTTTGGCTTGTGAGATTATGTTGCTTGCCTTTCAGGCATGCAACACAATGGTCATCACTTGTACACTCTTTCTTTGGCATTCCAGTTACCAAGTCATTCTTAATCAGTTTATTCATGTTTTTAAAGTTTACATGGCACACTCTTTTATGCTAAAGGAAAGACTCATCATTATTTTCTTTAGACAGAAAGCATGAAACTTCTCCTAAGGGAGATGTTTCTTGCAAATCCATCTTATACATGTTTCCTTTCCTGGGAGCTCTCAACAGGATATGCTCATAAGGAATGACCACCCCGGGCTTGAAAAAAATGCACTCATGCTTAGTAAACACATGTTATGACTTTGATCATGAAATTGTGATACACTCAGAAGATTGTATCCAAGATCCTTGACAAAGTTTACCTTCTCAATGCTGAGCTTACCATTTGTGACCTTGCCCCTTCCGGTAATGTAACCACCAGCATCTCCTCCAAAAGCAACTAGTCCTCCATTAATCTTTTCAAACTTTTGGAGTAGTGACCTATTGCCTATCATGTGCCTAGAATAGCCACTATCAATGATCCATACATTCTTGTTTGTCTTTAGATGTTCTTGCACAAAAGAGATGGTTAGTTACATTTGGAAACCCAAGCCTTATTTGTCTTTGGTTCATCAAAAGAAGTTAAAGGTAATGCAATTGTAATAGATCCTATAGTCATGTGTTGAGGATCCTTTGCTGATGTTGATGGAGAACTTTCAGTCACTTGGTTTTATTTTTGACTTCCACACCACCTTTGGATGCCTAGACTTGACCTTCAATACTTCGGAAATTTTACTAACTTAGGAAGTTTTGATGGTTGGAACTTTGGAAGATCTTGCTAACACTGCTACAGGCTTCGGTGCTTCGGAAGTGTTCCCTTCTTTTGAGACCAAATTTTCCTTCGAAGGCAATTTTCCACTTGCCTTCATCTTTATTTTGGAGCTTCTGAAAGGAAAATTTTTTCCTTCTGAAGCTTTCTTCTTCTTGAAACTCTTAGAAGTATCTTTTTTGGTCATGTGGAGAGTGCTTTTGGCATTTCAAGGACAATCCTTAGCAAGATGAGATGGACTCTCACACATAAGACATTCCATCTTCTTCTTCCTAAGAGACTTCTTCTGTGAACAAGGCTAAACTTGATCACTTTCGTTCTCCACCTTTATCTTTGCAGATGCAGTAAAACTCCTTTTAGGTTGAGAACTTCCATTGGAATTGGTTGGTTCAGGTTGTGCAATAGTGGTACACAACTGATTAACCTTCTTCTTGCTGCTGAGATCAATGTTGTAAAACTCGGCCTAGGAGGCTGAGTACTCGGCGAGTATTCAGAACTCGGCAAGGTGCCGAGGCACTTTTCAACAACTCGGTCAACATTACTCGGAATCGGTCAAACTCGGTCCTACTTGGCCTTACTCGGTCTAAATCGGCTCTACTCGGTCCAACTCGGCCAACTCGGCCCAACTCGGTCCAACTCGAATTTTCACTATTTTTCACCGATTTTTGTTGTTTTCACCGATTTTTGTTAGATTTATATTGTTTTTTATTAAAATACCTTGGAAGATGATAATTAAATAATTACTACGTCTATAATATTAAATAATTGATATAAAGTTTAGAAATGTCTTGTATGTGAACATATATTCTTTTTATTTATATTAATATTCACGTATTTTTTTATAAATCTTAGTAAGTTTATGATATTTAACATATTTATAATTTCCGAAAAACTAATTTCTTTATAACTTATCACGTCCGAGTACTCACCGAGTACACCCCACCTAGTCTGAGTACTCGCAACTCCCTAGTCGACCGACCTAATAGCGCCTAGCGAGTTTTGCAACCATGGCTGAGATGAGTTGATACTAAACTAGAACTCCTGGTACTAGAGTTCAAATTAGTATCTTCAGTCTTTATCACTTCAAATCCCGCAGAGATGAAAACTTGTTTCTACTTAGAGTTGAAGGTGGTCTTGATCTCTTGAGCCTTCTTTGCTTTCCTCTTGCTCCACCTGATCAAGTTCTTTCTTATAGACTTGGTCATCCCAGTCTTCTTACTCTCCTCAGAAGGATAGTGACCCTTTTTAAAATCATTTCTCCACTCTTCTCAGAGGCATTTTCCACTATCACTTCTTCATCCTCTTTTGTCAAGGGGTCTATGAGAGGAATCTCATCTTCACAAGTTTCCCACCTTGGAGATCTTACAAACAAGTTGGTGTGTGGAGGAGCTATCTCACTAGATCCCAGTCCCTACTTATTCTAATAACAAACTTTTGCATGCAAGGATGATGATATAATATTCGTGAAGGTTTCTTCTTCAAGAATACATTTTTCTGCCCTGGCTTTGCTGATCAGAAGCTCAACCTGGCATTCAGTCAACTTGGTTATGAGATCTTTGATTTGAGTCTTGTAGTTGGTGTGTTCATGTTTAAGAACTGAAATGGTTTTTTCTATGTCCTCTATTTTTAGTTTATAATCATTATCTTTTGAAATCATATTTTAAGATATTCAAGGACTCAAGATCAGATCTCATCTCTAAGTTGTAGGACTTGTATCTATTAACTTTAGCAATACAT
>BJCM01071015.1:0-12883 GCA_018326385.1 Flaveria bidentis | reverse complement strand
TTGATTCCTAAATTACATCATTATACACCATACATGGGTTTGAACCTTCAATTTAAAAGGCAAAAGCTTCTATCAAATAAGTTAGTCGAACAACTTTCAACTCTTTTATTAAGATTGGCCTAGGGGTGTTTTTGATTGTGTTGGTTAATTTTGATGAAAGTTCCATTACCTATGATTGTGTTGGTTATATTTAACACTAACATCTTTTTTCACTTTTATCTTTGTCCCATTTCACTTTATACTTTTAACCCTATAGTTTTCAACCTTTACATTTATACACATTAACACGCCGTAACACACATGCATAGTTTAATGTTTTTATATCTATTTTTTGTTTGGTTTTATTTCTTTTGTTATTCGCACTAGCAATAGTGTTACATTGATTCTACTTAGAACAATTTTATGTCCTCACTGCAACGCGTGAGGCTTGAATACTAGTTTTGTATTATTTTTCAAACATTGAGAATGATTGTTAATGAATATAATACATATAGATAACTTCATATTCTTAAACAAAAAAAAACATAACAATTTCTTAAGGGTATGTTATTGATACATCCAATTTATTTTATCCTCTCTATATCTTTCTATGCATACATATAGATACATAGAGAGAGAAAAATAATAGAGTATCTCAATAACATAAATGGATGTTTGTATAACACAACCCTTTCTTAAAAACATAAATACTATCCGTCACTTTTATTCTGACGGCCAAATAAGTGCAGATAACTTTCTTCATCAACATTATTTTGCAAACACTCCTAAAACCTCAATGATCGATGTTGTTTCTTCGCCCATCGTCTTCTATTCACACACAAAGCCCTTTCTTGCAATTGGAAGAGAATGCTAATGTTGGTTCTTGTCCCATTGCTCCTCAACCACTTTCAACTACCACTCTTAGCTTCCAGATAAACTGTACCTGCAAAAGTTTCTGTTTCATCAATCCATTGTGATTCTTTAAGGGATTTGAAGCCTCGAAAGGTCAGAAGACTTCAAATTTTATCGTGATCACAAGATTCTAACTTTCAAATACCCAAGTGGGTTTGCAAACAACCCTTGAATACATCCACAATTCTAAATTTCAGTTCTTTAACATGTACACCCTTGAAAGTACAAACCTTTTATCATCTTGATTTAAACTTCGCATTTGCTCGAACCTTTTTGACCAAATACTCTTGTAAATCAACACCTGCATCTACTATTCTCGTATACGGCTCTATATCAACCTTCAATACTTCCTCTAATCTACCAGTTTCCACCTCACACATCCTACTAACTATGTCCATCCAAGTATGCAGATGTGGAGCTTCTCCACTCTTCATCATGCCCTCCAAAACCGAACACGCTTCATCAACCTTCCCAACATTGCACAACCCGTTGATCAAAACATGCCAAACCGACACATGGGGAGAAAACCCTTTTGACATCATCAAATCCAAATAACTCTTAGCCTCATCATACAAACCCTGACTGCATAAACCACCAACAAGAGTCTGATATGACACCAAATTTGGCAAACAACCATTCGCAGGCATGTCTTCAAGAACTTTACAAGCATCAAGCGCGCGATTCTCCCTACAGAAACCTAAGATAACAGTATTGTAATGAACAATATCAGGGCTGCACCCTTTGACCTTCATTCGACATAGAAGCTTATACGCCTCCCTAAGCTTCTTCTTCCTACACAAACTGTTTAACACCGTCGTGTAAGTCAAAGAATCCGGCACAAACCCTTTGTTCAACATATCCTCTAACAACTCCACAGCCCTATTCACTTGACTCTTTCGACACAAACCCTGCATCACAATCCGATAAGACTCGACGTTCGGGACAACATCTCTCTTGGGCATTTGATCGAACAGGTGGTATGCAATACTAAGATCACCATTAGAACAAAAAGCACGCATCAAAATGTTATAAGATTCAACATTGGGCGAAACATCATACCTACGAGCCGATTTAAACAAATCAAACGCAGAGTGAATATATCTCCTTTGCGAAACTAAAATTTCGAGAATTACATTCAATTGCTTCGTTCGTGGCTTAGTGTTGAACTCGAGTATTGTGTAGAACGTTTTTAGGGCTTTATCAGGCAAATTTGCATCACCGTACATGCGTATGATGTGCGTGAAGAGCGACGGTGGTACGGTGTAACGTCGATCGGATTTCAGGCGAGATAATAGGGAATTCATGAGGGAAAAATGGCGGGAACGACCGAGTTTGAGGATGAGGGTTTGGTAAGTTGCGTATGAATGTTGGAAATTTGGATGAACATCGGAAGCTAGATCGAAGATTTCTTTGGCTACGAGTGGGTCTGATTGTGAAGCTATGAGTTTTTGGATTCGTGATGGTGATGGGGCACCTGTTGGTGGTTGTTGATGGTGATTTGAGAAGAGGGATGAAGATGAGTGGAAGAATGCTGCAGGTTTTAGGGTTTTTGCAGAGCGATTGATGGTGTTGATGGAACGAGGAAGAAGATACTGCATCGAATCACTTGGGTGAGATTTTGCTTTCGATAGTTAACGAAATTTGATTGTTGTATAGAAATAACTTGCTGAATGATACGTTTAGAAGTTAAACCCTAGAAAGTGAATCCAAAGGTGTTGCTTCAGGTTGAAACCGAACCGCATCAAACTGAACTAGACCGCACCCGAACAGATAATCGACTGGACAAACGAATGATGGGTCGGTCTTTGATCATGTTTGGCAAATTAACTTTTTTATTAACTTTTAACTTATTAACTTTTGAAGTTAATAAGTATGTTTGGAAAACTTTAAAAAATTGATTTTAAAAGGTTAATAAGTTAATTTTGAAAAGTTAATAGGATTAATTTTTTAAAAGTTAATTTTTTTATAAAATAAACAATCTTAAACATGGGCTTTGTGTATATAGGTTGAGTTCGTCTTGGGTTGGTTGGAAGTCTGAAACCAACGAGTTTTTTATGCTAAGTTTTGTGTTTTGGTTTTTATCTCGACCAAACCTGATTTCACTCTAAAATGAAGACAAAGAACTGAACATCCGAACCTTTAGTTTGACTCAAGTTGGATCTGGGCGGCGCACTTGAGTCACTCGATCCAATTCGAACTGTATTCATCTTTAGTTTCGGATTACATATAAATTCTATCTGAGTTTCTGAAAATTAGAGTTTTTAATCACTATAGACCACATGTATACCATCATTGCCATGAACTAGTTGACAAACTTCTGTTTAAATCAACAAACCCGGACACGAACCTTAAATTTATTCATAATAAGAACCGTGTAATCAAGCCTCGTAACTCGTTTATCTAAAAAAGTAAAATGGGTTGTAAACAAGTGATGGGATGTAAATGAGTTACAATTAAGTTGTAAATGGATTACGTTGGTTGCAATAAATGGATTAAAATGAATACATTGAACAAGTTGATGGATCTAAAAAGACTTTGATAAAAGTAAACTACACCATGAGTTAAAAATAACAACCCAAAATTAGATTATTTCCATGTCATATTTAAGATTAACATGTCACCAGGATAGACCCATCCATTAGGCTAGAATTGACACAATCACTGATTCCCCATGCAAACAATGATTTATGATCTTAATGACCATTGCTAAGATCATATGAACAAGTCCTTTTGGCAAGCCGAGACTGAAAAACTTTGGTCATTTCATACCCTATGATCGAAGAGAATTACCATCACCCAGATAGATCATATGAACAAGTCTTTTCGGCAATTCGACCCTTGATCAAAGAGGGTTTAACATTACCCTCATAGATATAACAAGCATATATTTGTTCTTCATTGTTTTATTTCAAACAAAAAGGAATGAACTCAAATAGCTTCTCCTGAAGCAATCAAGAAATTAGTAGCCCCAATAGTCATTTCTGATTTCATCATCAAAATTTTGTTTTAATTCTGGGTGTTTCTCAAAATATTCATCAGCTGTCATAGTGCTCAGTTTTTTCTGTAACAAGATAACAATCACATCAGATGTTTATTTCATTATCAATGAAAAAAAACAAACAGAATAAAACTGATTTCAGAAATTAGTACCTTCAGTTCTTGGACATCAGCAATTTCTTTCTCCAATCTTTCAGATTCCTTCAGGGATTTCTGTTTAGCATCTTTCAGCTCCACCAACTGAATTTGCAAAAAACCTATGGTTTCACTATTGAATGAACAAGTGAATTCACACCATGCAACAGTTCATCTCTTCTCCAAACTACACTCGCCAACAATTCAATATTAAAAAACCACTTTCTCCAATTATGTACTTTAAATAAATATTAAAAAATGGTTATAAAACCTATATTTCTGCACTTATATTAATCATGTTAGTCACTTTCTTAAATCGAGCCAACCAATGTAGATCACTAATGACGATCGGACAATTTGATATTATCATCCTGAATTGATCTTTTATGGTATTTAATTTGATCAAATTGGACAAAACTGATGTAACTGGCATTATTGATAAACCTGTTTTATTACGAAACTGAAAATGTGTGAAGATACAATGATCTTTCTAGGTAATTTTGACAAAAAAAAAAAACCTTCAATCTTAAAAATATTAGGTAAATAATGTGTTTGATGATCAAACTTGAGTAGAAGTTCTAACCAGTTCATCAAACTTGGGTTTGTACTTGGGAGTGGTAGTGTCTACAAACTTGGGGATTTCAACATCTGTAGATAGAGATGGGAGATATTAAGAAACTCTTAAGGGATATTGTAAAATTAAAAACATGGCAAAATCAAATTAAACGTACATATTCTAGATAACAGGTAATCCTCGTTTATCACATCCAAATAATTCAAGCATTGACAATTCTACCACTAAGATGGTTTCCATTTGAACACCCTCAACATCAACAGGACTAAGATGTAGCATTATAGGATTAAATTGAAGTACAAATAATGTTCTTAAAGGACAAAATTGCAAACTTCTTTAACCTTTACATAGAACATAGAAGCTTTCTTTCATTAATCATATAGGGAGGCATATTCAGATAACTTATGTTATAGCAAGGTAAATACTTCAGATTAAACCTTCAAATCTACAAATCATTTGTTTTGAATGTATTTAATAACACAACTGGACCTTGTAACGGCTCCAAGAATAGTTCTAATGGGCTTTAAGTGCAGCATAGAATAACATAGCCTTCATCTAAACATACATTACCAAAAAAAACATATTTGAAAAGCAGGACATACTATCATAATACTCTTTGTAAGAATCAACTATGCGAGATCCAAGTCCTTTTCTGTAGTACTCCCAATCAATAGGCTCTGGTTCCGGAACACAATAACAACAATCCCACAACATCAATATCCAATTAGACTAAACACAACAATGGTGAGCACAGAACCATACAAACTCAGGTATGTCAAATGTACATTAGGTATTCCTGCATCTGATTCAAGACCAAATCACAGAAACATGCACATAAAGAGTCCTGCAATATCCTCTAAAAGAATATTTAAAAAAAAAAATTCAATGTTACAAGGTTACTCGTGATGGGCATGACACCTATCTTTTACTATATCCAATATTATAGTAATATTCATTATAATTGAAGTTTTATTTTCTTAAACGATTATACACTAGAGCCTGTAAATGAGACCCTCAACTCCTTAAATATCATATGACAGAAGAGTAAAAACTCTACAGTCACACACAAATTCTAGCAGAAACAGTCTTGCTCCATTTATTGCAAAAACATTTCAATCAAACAGCAAACTAAATATGCATTCAGAATCCAATTCATAAAGAGAAACCACCACATCAACAAAATCAACTAAAACCAAAAGCAAAACTTCATGACAACGAGGTCTTTATGGCTGATAAATTTCTTCAGATCAGCCAACGCAACAAATGCCATCAATTCTTAAAATCATCAAAATAAACATAATTCGAATCCTTTGAGATCCGTAAAACCAATAGAATGCAGATCTATATAACTGAACACATGAAAACCAATACAAACAGAGATGAAATTAGGTGTGAATAGAGGCATATTATTGGATACCTGACTGAATATAGTCTGAAGGGTTGAATTGACCTCCTCAAATGCACGACGGAGAGATGAAAACTCCTTGCGAGCTTCGTCGGTGAAGATCATCTTCGCCATACCATCCCAATCGATCGTTTTTGACGCCTTGAAGGCTACATCCATCACCTTCTTCCCTACACCACTCATCTTTTCTATAACAATTAACATTCTCAGCTTTCTCTGCAAATCTGCAAATCTGCAAATCTGCAATCAGAACCAGAGTTTGTTTTCTACAATGGCCATTGTATCGATTATTTTTATTCGAAAAAACTTTTTATAAAAAAAAATTGAATTAACTTATAAATATAAAATGACAAAAAAAACATAGATGAGAGTTAATAATAGGTAGTAGAGATGTATAATACAATGATTTCGCGATCGGTTCGACCGGGGATCGGTTCAGTTCGCTTCGATTCGTTTTGGACTGGTCGAACCGGCCGATTCGTTCCGAACCGCTGGTCGGACTGGGAAACCGGACCAGTTCGGACCGGTTTTTTATTTTACTTTTTTTTTGTTGGGTAAAAATGGTGTATTAAACCATAAATTAATACATCGGATATAGTTAAGTTTAATATATAACTATAAAATATATATGTAAATCATATATAAATTACTTATATATGTAAATTACATATATAAATATAATTAAAATATAGTTAAATTCGGTCCAACCGATCCAACCGGTCCGACCACCAAACCAGTAAGACGTCCGGTTCGACGTCCGACCCGGTTCCGAAAACATTGGTATAATAAGAAATTAGATCAAAAGTAAATTTCTCTTTATTTTTCAAAATCTTATAAGTTAGTTTCAGAAGTTTTTTAACTTTGCAAAATACTTTTTTTTTACTTATTAACTTTTCAAAAGTCAATAAATCAAAAGTATGTTGAAAATAAACAATCCCAAACATATTAAAAAAACAAACCCTTCTCTGTTTATTTTTATGTTTATGTTTATTGAGTTGATTTAAATGAGTTAAATATGCCGTAATTGAGTTGGTGATCGTTTATTAACACGAGTTAAATATGACGTCGACCGATTTAAATAAACATGTCACCACAAGTAAACCTACTTATTAACTATTTGATGTGAATTTTGTCGATACCTAGAAAATGAAAGAAATTTCATGTTATATTTGTGTTGTGTTTTCGTATGATTACAATAATTCACATTGATCAATGTCATTCTAGATAACTGTCAAAAATCTATTTGTTGTACCCTCATTTTCATTTGCTATGTAAACGTTGAAGATTACTATATACAATATGAGAGTAGAACTATGGTCAAAATGTACCAATGAAAATGATAATCAGCTTGAATTTATTAAAAAAAAAAGTTTATCTCGATTTCTTATAAGTTACAATTTTGTAATCCTGACATCCGTTCATACCCCCAAAGCCCACCATAACATAGATTTATCAACTCAAGCAGCCCGCTTACATGTAACAACATGATGATCTAACAAAATGAATTCAATAACACGCAAATAATTTTTTCTAAATCCCATCATTTTCAAAACTAACTCCACTACACATTTTCAATACCAACTCCACTAAACATCATGGACAAAATGAAGTTGTCAAGCGTAATTAGTTTTTTGTTTGCAACGAAGTTGATCCAAAATGCCATAACAACTAAAAACAGTGAACTCTTTTAGAAAACATATAAAATAGCTCAAGAAGTTGAATTGTATCAAAAGATCATCACGATCAACTTTAACCATATTCTAAGCGTTGTACAGAATGTAGCCTATATCCCAAAGTGGGCACACACGTGTAGCTTTCTTGTTGATCCACCTAGCTCCACACATGTAGCAAAACTCATGTCCACATCTGCAATGACATACATTTGACAAACATCATTTACTCTTTATCTCTTTAATTCATTAGTTTATTCCAAATACATGTTATAAGATGAAGATTATACCTGCAAATAATATGGTGGCACCCTGCAGCAAGTTCAATCATTTGCATACACTCTATACACTGACGCCAACAAATACTTTTGCAAGAGACTTGAGCTTTACCTCATCAACAAATTGATTAATCGAATACTTGATGTAATCAGAGCATTTAGATTTGTCATGCCAAGGTACTTTACAATTGATACAAAAAATCCCATGACATTTGAAACATCTTCTCTTCCCAGATTCTTGGGAAGAGGTTGAAGCAGCATGTTGGAGCTCGGCTTTTGACATTAAAGCTGAGCCCTTGGAAAACGGGCAGTAAACTCTCTCAGTCGGAAGAATAGAAGCTTCTTTTAAACGCGAGTTCATTATATTATATAAGTTTTTGTTTAAAAACTTCTTGCAGCTTTTGATTTCGAGTTGAGACCTGCATTTCTCATGTGGACACTTGGGCAGCTGCCCTTGAAGCAACCTTGACTCCACATGTTTGTTCATACATGAGTAGCAATATCTGTGCAGACATTTGTTAACAGAAAACATTTTGTCTTTGCAGGTATATTCAAAACAGATTGTGCATTGCTCAAGAGCACTTTCTGCAAGTTTGGTTGTGTGACACGCGATTGCAGCTTTTGCGAGTTTACAAGCAAGCTTGACATGACTGTTCCTTGTGAGTAATGGGCCACGAACGCGATAACCAACTTTTCTCTGTATAAGGATCAATGCATCAACCAATGTCGCAGTCAATTTGTTTGTTGGTCTTTCTCTACCAATGAGCTGCAATACCAAAAACAGAATCAATAAAATGAAAATTACCATATAAGTTAACCTTCAAAACAATGAAAGCTAACTAATGCGGTACATCCAAATTATGCTCGATGGGTTCGGGCTTGATTAGTCCCGGATGAGATCAGGCCCATCGGGTCTAAACATGTTGAAACACTAACATAGATGAATCCAGAATACAAAACTATGAGTTATGATATCTGTTTTTTTGTTTAAAGCAGCAAACAAAATGTAGAACATGCAAGAAGATGTTGATTGTTGCAGATAATCACATACTTCAATATAAACCACCATTTATCAGCATCAACATATTAATAACCTGAAATTAAAGAAGGTTTTGTTGCAATCTGAACAGATATAAATGATCGTTGATTGGGAATAATAATATTATTATTATATTACTATTTAGTATCAGAATCAAGTTTTATATTATTCAAATTCAACTACAATTCTGAGTGTCATATTAACTAGGGTTTTGTTGCAGGGTTTCTATAGATTAATCGATCGATCAATTAACCTTTAAGCATCTCAATAACTCAATGCACATACGTCTGTGTGAGGCAAAATTCAACAAAACGAACAACAAAACCGATTAAACTAACCTGAAAGAACTTCATAATCTAATAAATGAATATGAATATACAATCAGGTTTTCAGGTAATGATCATCGGAACCTACATATTGGTAAACCGATTTGTTATCACAGAAAATATCAACTCGTTTCAGCCCAAACGTAATAGCAGCATAAACACCTTCAATCAACCCTCTAATCTCCACCAACTCACCGTCCGTCGGACCACCATCCCCATCGATCATAAAGTGTTTCCGCAACTCAAACACACAACGATCGCGTGCATCATAGATAACAACTCCGATTCCAGCACACGACGATTTAACACTCACTAAACCCTTGAAATAGACCTTAAACCCCTCGTCGTTTGATGACTGATACAACCCATGGCGTTTTCTCAAGTTATCGTCAGTTTTTCTCCATTCGTTATCGGCGACGTCGAGAATCCGGCGAGTGAAGAGCTGATGGTGCATCAAACGGTTGAGATTCTTCTGCATTCTTTTCCATTCGGCTTCGAACATCTCCGGCCACCGTGTGCGGCAGTTTCCGACGAGTAGACTGTAGACGGTGGTAGAATGAGGGTCTGTCAGTCTGTGAAGATGATGAGATGAAGCGTTTACTGGAAACCGAAGATGAAGTGTTCTTGTTAACGAATACGTCGATATATATATCATATAAGATTTTATGGGAGTTATCAATTGAAAATATGAGATTATAACTCCATTTTTAGTATAAAAAAAGATAAAAACTATACCTTTAACATTTAGATTTGATGTTTTGAGTGTGACAGTTATATGTTCAGGCAAATGATAAATCAAAGACTTTTAATTTTAATTATTTCAAAAAAATTAAAAAAATATATAGTATATTTTTTTGTTAAACATGTCTTATCTTGTCTAAACAGATATTCTTTTTTTAGTCTCAAATTGTAAGCCACTAGTTTTTAATGGTAAATTAATAAATAATAAAAACATAAATAAAAAATTATAAAATAAAAATAACATGAAATATATATATATATATATATATATATCTATTTATATATTAATTTATCCAACCATTATTTACACATGTGTAAATCTGATTATACGCATATGTAAATACGGTATTACACATGTGTATAACAAAATTTACACATGTGTAAATAATGAGTGGATGATCTTAAAAATAGAGTAAAATGTCATTTCATCCCTGACGTATTGTTAATTTGTCATTTCAATCCAATTTTTTTTTACCATTTCAGTCATTGTAGATTACCAAATGTTATTATTTCTATTCACTCCACTAACTCTGTTGAGTTCTTCCTTAAATATGAGTGCATTTTAGTTTTTTTTAATACCCTAATTGTCCAATTAAAACAAAGTTAATCAATAATTAAAACTAAAAGGAAAATATAAATCAACTAATGAGACCAGACACTTTAGTTTAAAAGTTTTAATTAACGTTAGCTAGTTCAGAAACCCGTCTAGGCGTAGACTGCACGTGTTGTATGAAAAAATTAAATAATAATTATTTAGTACTATTAAAAATTATAAAATAATTTGTTGAGATAAAATATACTTAAAGTTACATATAATTAACTATTAAGTAATTAAAAATAATAATAATTTTTCAAACTTTCGTCTTTAAAAAAGTTTTACTTTTAAAAAATATTGATTTTTTAACTTTCCAACAAAATAAATAAAAATGTTTGTATTAAGAAACTTAATTTAGTTTTTTATGATACAACACAAACCTAATAAAAAATTATTAACAAAACATTTTAATAACCAAATTATATGAAATATAAAGTTTTTTAATACAAACATTTTAATAATTTTTTGGAGATTTAAAAAATAATATTTTTTAAAAGCAAAACTTCTTTAAAGACAAATTTTTAAAAACTTAGTGTTATTTTTTAATTACTTAATGGTTAATTATATGTAACTGTAAGCATATTTTATCTCAAAATTTTATTTTATAATTTTTAATATTACTAAATAATTATTATTTAATTTTTTCATACAACATGTGTAGTAGACGAGTTTATAAACTAGTTAGCGTTAATCAAAACTTTTAAATAGAAGCGTCTGGTCTCACTAGTTGTTTCAAATTTTTCTTTTTAGTTTTAATTAAATATTTTATTGTTTGACTTTGTTTAATTGGACAATTAGGGTGCTAAAAAGACTAAAATACGCTTATATTTAACGGAGAACTTAACGGAGTTAGTGTAGTAGATGAAAATGTCAACATTTGATAAACCACAGTTACTAAAATGACAAAAAAAGTTTTTTATTGAAATGACAAATTAAATAAAATTTCAGGGATGAAAATGACATTTTACTCAAAAAATTATATCAATAAGATAGGCGTTAAAAAAATAAAAAAATACTGAATTTAATGGTGAATTTTTAAAAAAAAAACAATGGATGGTGATGAAAGAAAGAAGACGAAGACTCGTTATGTAACTAGGGTTACATATACGTATCTTGGGAATAAGAAAACTAAAGAAGCAAAAGAGTGGATATCAGGTATCACAACAGGGAAGAAGAATAATGATAACAAGGAAGAAGATGTAAAATGATTAGGTTTGATGGAACCCTCACTTGCAACCACCCCTAGATCATTGGAAGAAGGAAACAATCATGACTCATTTCTAGAGTATGTACACGCATCTCATTCAATCAATTGCAAAAGATAGAATCAAGAGGTGTACGATATCATCTATTGTTTGATATTATTGAAAATGTGATTGATTTTAGTACAAGAAATTGAGATGATGATGATTTACGTATATGGTTACGTATACGTAACTACGTAATTAAAGCATGAGTTGTCTTTTAAACATATAGATATTATGACAGAATATGACTTCAGACTAATGTTTGGTTACACATATGTAAGTAAGAGTTATATATGTAATATTATGGGTTACATGTTTGTTACTCATCAGAGTTTTATCAACCTACATATATGTAACATATAATGCTACTTACATATACCTTATTTTCTATGTATCTGTTGATATTTTTATAAAACTTAAGTTCTAGGTTTTTATGATTATTACGTATATGTAATTAGGTTACATATACGGAACCACGTCTACATATACGTAAACTAGTGACTTTAATAAAGTATTTTGTACTAGTAATGTATTATAGTTACATGTACCTAACCGATAATTGTTGCATATATGTAACAAGATGTATAAACATGATTTACTTTGTCTGAAGATTTACAATTAGATTTAATTATTCAATCTGCTTATGTGTTTACGTATACATAAGCAAATTAACATATGGCTACGTAAGCTCACTATTGGATTGTTTAAAAAACAATGAGGATGAAATTAATTGTTGATGTATATGAAGATAACAAAAATTAAGTCAACTATTGAATTTTTTTTAATGTAATTTATGAGAGAGGAGAGTGGAGAGAGAAGAGTGAATATAGAAATTTTAGTTATTGTTTTCAAAACTAAAAAAATATTGTTTTAAATTTGCCCTTTTATCATTAATATAATCTAATTAAATTTTGAATTATTTACTAAAATATCATTTTGTATATCAACTATTGATTAAATAGATTAATGGTTTAGATTTGATTTT
>BJCM01071010.1:0-15939 GCA_018326385.1 Flaveria bidentis | reverse complement strand
TAAGCCAATACATACCTGTACTTTGTGATGAGTGTTTCACTATTAAATAAGATTTTAATTCATCACTGCGTGTATCTTCTCTTCCAAGTTGAGCCTACCAACATATCTGGTAAGTCATAACAGTCTTGCAATTTTTGAAATTAAGCACAGTGAATGATATAATGACTGTAATTATATCATTTCCCATATATTCTTTTCTTCATCAAACTTGACTTCTTTTTGTGATTTTCTAAATATTTTTACTTGTTTTTGATGTTTTGATTGGATTTACTCAAGGTTAATCATGCCAATTGATTAAACTAGGAATTCAAACCTAGCAGGTTCAAATGCCTTAGTAAATAAATCAGCATATTGATTTTCAGTGGGTACTTGAATCAATTTGATTAACCCTTTTTCAGCATAGTCTCTCAAAAAATGATATCTAATTTCAATGTGTTTGGTTTTTGAGTGCTGAACTGGGTTATTAGTTATGAAAACAGCTACTGTGTTGTCAATGTGAATTGGTGTGTGTAAGAAGTTAAAACCATAATCAAGCATTTGGTTTTGAATCCAAAGAACTTGATAGAAACATGTTGATGATGCAATATACTCAGCTTCTGCTGTTGATACAGATACGTTTGTCTGTTTCTTGCATTGCCATGAAACCAATTCGGGACCAAAAAATTGACAACCTCCAGATGTGGATTTTCTGTTGAAGTTGCATCCTCCATAATCACTATCTGTGAATGCATAGAGATTGAAGTTTCCTTCCTTTGGATACCATAACCCAAGAGCTAGTTTGCCCTTTAGATATCTGAATATCCTCTTAACTGCATTCATATGTGATTCTTTTGGATCAGCTTGATACCTAGCACACACACAAACACCAAACATAATATTAGGTCTGCTAGCAGTTAGATACATAAGTGAGCCTATCATAGATTGATAGTGAGTCTGATCAACAGATTTGCCTTCTGGATCAAGTCCAATCTTCACTTTGGTATCAACTGGTGTTCTAATAGACTGACAATCAAAAACATGAAACTTCTTTAGCATTGTATCCATATATTTGGATTGGTTTATGAAGATTCCATTTGTTGTCTGTTGGACTTGCACTCCTAAGAAGAATGTGAGTTCTCCCATTGTACTCATTTGGAATTTTGAATGCATTAGGTCTTTAAATTCTTTGTAGAGTAGCTTGTTTGTAGAGCCAAATATAATGTCATACACATAAATCTGGACTAATAGCATGTCTATTCCTCTTGTTCTTCTAAAGAGAGTATGATCAATCTTTCCTCTTTTATATCCATGTTCAAGAAGAAAGGATGATAGAGTTTCATACCACTTTCTTGGGGCTTGGTGAAGACCATACAGAGCTTTGTCAAGCTTGTAAACTCTGTGAGGGAAATTTGGATCTTCAAAGCCAGGTGGTTGACTCACATAGACATCCTCAACAATCTTTCATACAAGAAGGCACACTTTACATCCATTTGATAAACAGTTAATTTCATGGATGCAGAATATGCTAGAAAGGCTCTTATTGCTTCTAATCTGGCGACAGGTGCAAACACTTCATCATAGTCGATTCCTTTTTCTTGAGTGTATCCCTGTGCCACTAATATTGCTTTGTTTCTGATAATGATCCCTCTATCATTAGTCTTGTTCCTGTATAGCCATCTCGTACTAATACGGTATTGACCTTCGGGAAGATCTATGAGTTGCCATACTTCTTGCTTCTTGAATTGGAGCAATTCTTCCTGTATTGCTTCAATCTAGCTATTATCTTGAAGTGCCACTTTAATGTTCTTGGGTACCGTTTGACATAGAAATCATGAGAACAAATAGATGTTTGCAATACTTGATTTGCTTCTAGCCACCCTCTCATTAAGTTCACTAATAATGGTTTCAACTGGACGACTCTTATGTATTCTGGTGGTTGGAATTGAGTCACCAGCAATGGTTACATCAAGGTTGGAGACATTTAGTTCATTATGGTTGGTGGCACATTCATCATGGACTGTTGTTGAATTATGAAGATTGTTAGACTCTGTTTCAGTTCCTGCTTCATCTTCAGCAGCACTGTGATTGCTTACATCATTTGACATCCTTTGTGTTTCAGCTGAAGGAGTAGCATGTTTTTGATTTCTGACCTCAGTTGACAGATCATCTGAGTGAGATGGTACCAGGCTTGGACCTCCTTCGGTAGAAAAGCTAAGGTTTTGTGATGGTCGTTTAATGGGATCAGCTTGAAGAGGAATATCTTCATTCATGCATTCAGCAGATGTAGGAGGAATCAATAGTAAGTCATCTCTTCTTTCTACCGCTGATGAAGTGTCACTTGAATGTAGATTTCCTACATTAGACAAGTGAAATTTATCAAATGATTTTGTAAATGAGTCAATATCAAACAACCAGTCGGGAAATGACTTTTCAGATAGTGAGTCTGATCAACAGATTTGCCTTCTGGATCAAGTCCAATCTTCACTTTGGTATCAACTAGTGTTCTAATAGACTGACAATCAGAAAAATGAAACTTCTTTAGCATTGTATCCACATATTTGGATTGGTTGATGAAGATTCCATCTGCTGTCTGTTGGACTTGCACTCCTAAGAAAAATGTGAAATGAATGTTCCATGAATTGAACATTTGTTGATTCATCAATAATGTTTAATCTAGGATTAAACACTCTGTAAGCCTTTGAGATAGAAGAATAACCTACAATGAATCCTTCATCAGACTTAGATGAAAACTTTCCCAAATAGTCTCGGGTGTTTAATATTGAGACAAGAATACCAAATGATTTAAGAAATCCAATGAATGGTTTTCTATGAAAGAGCAGTTCATAAGGAGTCATGTTGTTTTCTTTAACAAGTAGAGATTGATTTTGTACAAAGCATATGTATTAACTTCCTCTGCCCAGAAGGTGATTGGCAGTTTAGCATCGGCTAGCATCGTTCTTGCTGCTTCAATTAGTGTTCTATTCCTCCTTTCAGCTACTCCATTTTGTTGAGGAGTACTAGTTGCACTAAATTAATGAGAAATGCCTTTGGTTGCACAAAAAGAACTCATACTTTCATTTTTGAATTCAGTACCATTATCACTTCTGATTATTTTGACCTTAAGATCAAGTAGATTTTCTATTTTAGTGATAAATTTTTTTATAATGTGCGATGCCACATTTTTATGAAGTAAGAAGAAAACCCTTGTGAATCGTGAAAAGTCATCAATGATCATTAAACAATACTATTTCTTTCCAATACTCATTACATGAGTTGGTCCAAATAGATCCATGTGAAGTAACTTCAATGGAGTATTGTTTGTGTTCACTAGTCTGGTTTTGTGAGAAGATTTGTGTTGTTTTCCTTTCACGCACGCAGAAAAATGATCAACAAAATGAAATTCCTTTTGAGAAAGACCAATGGCATGGTTTGCTTTGACCAATTTGTTCATGTTTTTGAAGTTTGTGTGCCCCAAACGTCTATGCCAAAGTTGTGACTCATCAAATGATGCTTTTGACAAAAGACATGTTTCTTCTTTAGGTAATGCAGAACATAGGTTAAGTATATGTATTATTCTTCCTTGGGGTCTTTAAGACAACCCATTCCTCAGAGATCTGAAATCCAGGTTTCGGAATGTAGCAATGAGTGTCTATAAAGTGAGTGGAATATTTTTTGTCGCAGATCTAAGACATGTTTAGCAGATTGAAATTCAGCTGTTCACAGTAGTTCACTATGTCAAAGCACAACATCCCATTTGTCACAGATCCTTCACCTGTAATTCTACCACCCTGTGAATCTCCACCAAATGCCACAATAGTTCCTTTTATTTGCTTGAATCATGAAGGAGGGAACGATCTCCAGTCATGTGTCGGGAACATCCACTGTCTACGTACCATAAGCTATTAGACCTGTGTGGATGAACCTACAAGCTAAAATAACTAATTAGAATAAGGAAACCAAGCCATGATGGTCTTCGATTTCCCGTTCCTATTCATAATGGTGACTTCCTGATATTTCCCTCTAAATTATGTTATAGATGGAGGTGTCCTGGGATATTTTTGGTAATGACTAGGTTGAGTCATCTCATCAACATCTATTGAAGATTCAGATAAGTAATGAAATCATTGGTCTCTGTTTCTTTGTAGAAATTTAGCCCGTTTTTTATTAGCAAAAGTGTTTTTTTGTTTGGGAAGGTCAATTTTGTTTTTCATTGTTAGATGTTTTCTTTGACCCTTCCATAATTCCTTCAAAGTATTCTTGTCATTTTTTGATCTAGATGTCCTACATTGATTATTGTGAAAATGAGGTCTGACAGTATGTGTCACAGTAGATGTTTTTGAGATAGGCTTGTGTTGGGGAATTCTCAATCCCTTATGATTGAAGTAACAATCAGATGTATTGTGATTGTTCATGTCACAAACTGAACAATACTTGTTAAAATAATAGTTTTTGGTGGAGTGATTGTTCATATCACAGATAGAGAAATATTGATTAAAAAAGTATTCATTTTTCTTGTGATTGAACATTTCACAAATGTCACAATACATTTGTTTGTTTCTTGAATCAGATTTTGACTTGTGTGGCTCAGCTAATTTTCTCTTTTGCTAAGTCACTTTCTTTTCTTTAGGGGATGAAACAGAATCAACCCTTTTTGTAGTTTGCTTCACAACACTACCTTTGTTTGACTTTTTGGGTTTTCTGTTTCTTCAACCAATTTCTCACCTCTTTCTCAAACTGGTCAACATGTTCTTTCTTGAAAATATCAAACCCAGCTCCTTGTCTTAATCTTGAAGACTAAGGGTCTGATAGTGTTTTATGTGTTAAACTCAGTGATCCTGTTTGTTTCTTTTGCAGTGAAACCTTTTCTGATTTGCTTGAATTTTTTGGAGATATAATCTCATTATCAGAACTGCTCTCAGCAGTGGGTTTCACTGACTTCACATATTTCTTTTTACCTTTCAAGACTAAAGGTATGAATTTCACAAATGGGACAATTGCTTTTACTGGGCTTGTGGGTTTGGTGACACTCACTGCCTTATCTGAACACTCTTTAATCTTGATTGGATAACCTAATCTGATATTCTCCTCATTTGTTTCAACATAAACATCTGGTTTATTTTGAGGATTGGTTACTTGTTTTACTATAGATTTTGGTTCCATAGTTTTAGTTTCAATTTCTTCATTAAGTGTGATAGATTCAGGCATGACAGTGTTGTTGTCATTGTATGGTGGAGGACATGAATTATACCCAATCCCCAACATGTCCTTTGGATCCTTTTGAGAATCAAGCATCTCTTACAGCTTGAATGAAGATAATTGAAACTTTTCAAGTTTCACTTCAGTAAGAGTATGTTCAGCCTTAGATTGAGCTAACTTTTTAGTGAGTAGCTAATTCTCAACTTCAAGAGTGTACTTTTCAACATTCAGTTTTTCAATGTCAGAGATTAGAGATTTTATTTTAATTTCAAATCATTTCATCTCTCTTCTCATTATCTCTGACTTCACTTTTTCTTCTTTTATTTTATCTGCTAGTTTATGGTTATGCTCTCTATAACCTTCCAATTCAGTAATACATTTTTCACTACAAAGGATAAATTTTACCTCAGTATGCATTGGAGAAGGGCCATCATTGATGTGAGCCATAAGTGCATGATTTTGAAATTAAAGCTTCACTTCCTAGGCATACATGCTCCAATCACATACTCCATCTTGCTTGATCATGAGAGCATTTCAAGATGACTAACTGCTTTCATGAGCTTGATTTGTCTGTTCAGGTTGATTCTGGTATGACTATTGTTATTGATGATGATACTGATGTTGATGGTTGTTGGAATGAGAGCTTGAGTTAGATTGTGACGATGGCTAGCTTTGAGAGTTTCTTTGAAAGTTGTTTCTTTTTGGTGCATTGCATTCTCTTGAGAAGTGACTAGCCATGCCACAGTTGAAGCATTTTACCTTGTATTTATCATATTCAAGCTTTGTATTCTCATTAAGGCTGAGTCTTCTACCTTTTCTAAAGAACTTCTTTGCTCTCATAGCAATGATGGCCATTTGCCATTGTAAATCCATTTCTTCCACATCATCTGGATCCATTTCCCCCAGATCTTCCTGGATCAGATGAATAGATGTGAGTCTTCCTCCCAGAATAGCATCAAAACTTGCAACAAAGGCATTGTAGGTAGCCTTTTGTTCTTCTGATTTTGTATCATTATGTGTGTTTGGAAGAGTTGCTAAGAATCTTGCTGATTGGGATGATGTTGAATGCATGTTGATAGATGGAGCTTCACTGAATCTAGTTGTCTTGGCTTGCTCCCTTGAGGACATAAAATCATCTTCTTCAGTGATGAAGGCATTTTCCACAGTATGAGAGTCAGATGGAAATTTGTATGCTTCAATCACTCTTGGTCCTCCTAGATTTCTGCTTCTTTCATCAAGCTCTAATGCTTCTATTTTGGCTATCATGATATCCAAAGTAGTACTCCTAAGATCAAGAGTATTTTTCAGCATTGTAACATTCTGTTTCCAACTTTCAGGAAGGCTGTGTAGCATTTCTTTGTTCAACTCCTTGACCTTGTTGGTAACTCCAATTATCTCTAAGTCATTCACAAGCTGCATAAATCTGTGAAGCTGTTTAGAGAAGGACTCCCCTTTGGAGTGATGAAAAGTTTCATATTGTAATACAAGTTTATCTTTGTTAATTTCAGCAACTTCACTGCATCCTTCACACATGATCTGTAGTGCATCCCATAATGCTTTGGCAGTTCAATGTTTTTCTAAGCTTTTCAACACATCCATCTTGAGTGCTTGAGTTAGTATGGAATAAGCTTTCAGATCAATCTTGATTTTCTTGTAGTCTTCTTCATCAAGAGTCAAATCTTCTATGGGAATTCTTGTTGTCTTGTATATAGCAGCTTGATCTGCAAACAAAGTGACTGGAATGTGTGGACGCTTACAGATTGAAATCCAATAATCTAGATCTACACTTGGAATATAGTTCATGAATCTGATTTTCTATTTTTTAAATTCAGATTTATGTTTAAGCATTAGTGGTTTTGGAGTATGACCATGTTCTAAAAAACTATGTGAATCCAATTTATCAAGGTGTTTAGCTTGTATAAATATAGATTAGGTAAGTTTTAAAATTAATTAGTCCGAATAGTCCTAATAGTTCAACAATTTCTTAGTAAATCAGATCTGTTAATTGTTATTGGTTCTGTCGCAGCTTTTGTTCTTTATATGAAGCTGATGGTTTGTCTATAGTTCTTGAAGGTGAGAACAGATTGACAAAAATTCCTTTTTGAAGAGTATTTTCTGTTGTTTACTAAGTAGAGATGACGGTATACTCTACTAGCAACTCAATCACCAGATCAATCAAGTTCTATTTAGATCTTGGGCAGATCTGAAAAAGAACCGAGAGCCAAAGCTCTGATACCAATTGATTGGGTAAGTGAGAGTGAGAATCTCACTGAGGATCGAATATTGTGAATGTGTTAATGATTGAATAGCTGAAACAAGCAATCAATAAACAGTTAATGCAATAATATACTCATAAATGCTTTTGTATATATTTATGGAATTGATTGATTACAGAGAAAAAAAGACAACAAATATTCTCTATGTCTATCAGCCGTCACCTCATGTACGAGGTTTCTATTCTATTTATAGGAAGACAAGATGTCTTTTACAAAGTGACTATACTACCCCTAACCTATTACATCAGAACTAGTCTAAGTCTTTATCCGCATCTTTGCTTGTTCATCCGCATTGGCAAATGCGGATGAGTTGACTTGATCAGCATCCCTTCACTTGATCATCTGAATTTGTATGTTGGTCATCCGCATTGGTTAATGCGGATGAACAAATACTTATGCACACTTGTCTGGTCATCCACATTGGCAAATACGGATGAACAAAGTCTTGTCCGTCTTACTGTTTTGTCTTCCGCATTTGTTAATGCGGAAGAACAACTACTTGTCTGTATTTGTTTTATATCTTCTGCATTGACAAATGCAGGAGAACATACTTTGTTTTTCTTTTGTGTTGATCTTCATCCGCATTTCTTCTTGGACTTGTGGGAATCTAGCAAAGAAACCATCAACACACCCATTGAATTGGCATGCATGATCCTTTCAGGGTCAAACACTGTCTCCCAAATCTGTAATAAGGGATTCACAGTTGTATTTGACAACAAGAAGTGCTACACATTGAAGAAGTAGTATGTTATCAAGGAGGATAAAATTCTAATGTCAGCTTTAAGATATAACGTTTTGTATGTCTTGGATCTATCAAAAGCCTCCACAACTGAGTCTACTACTCAGTCCACAACTGAGTCCACAACAGAGAGGGATTCAGTCTCCTGGCATACGAGAATAGGACAGATTAATCCCAGGAAGATGAATAATCTGGTTTAGAATGAGTTGTTGAATGGATTTACATTCCTCTCAAGCTCACAAAGCAAAGAAAGTTAATTCTATCGACATTCCTCTCAAGCTTCTACACATGGATCTATTTGGCCCAGTCAGCACAAAAAGCATTGCTGGAGATTGGTACTGCTTTGTAGTAACTGATGATTAATCAAGATTCTCTTGGGTGATGTTTGTGAAAGCCAAGTCAGAGACATTTGAATCATTCAAGCATCTAGTCACTACATTGGAATCACTCTACAAGCTGAAAGTAAGAAAAATTCGATTAGACAACGGAACAGAGATCAAGAATTAGTGGATGGAGGCATTTTGTCAAGAGAAAGGAATTGTTCATCAATTTACTTTTGCCTACACTCCATAGATGAATGGGGTTGCTGAAAGATAGAACCAGTGCTTGATAAAGACAGCAAGGACTATGTTACCCGACTTTAAACTACCTATTTAATTCTGGAACAAGGCAGTGGCTAATGCATGCTACACTCTCAATCGAGACTTAGTGATCAAAGTCATGGAAAAATGTGTTATGAATTGCTCAAGCGACGTAAACCCAACTTGGAGTATCTAGAACAATTTGGAGCATCGTGCATGCTATTAAAGAAAACTCAGATTGGGAAGTTTTGTGAGAAGGCAGAAGAAGGTATCGTTCTCGGATATAGTATATCATACAAGAGAGTTTACAACAACTCAACGGGTCACGTAGAAGTGTGGTGCAATGTTGATGTCCAAAGATACACCACCCCCCTGCTGGCAAAAGACCTTCCTTCTTCTTTGACTATGATGGATTTTTCAAGTCCTTTAATCTACCTCTTTCTCATCCTGATGATGATTTATCTGCTCGAATGATGTACGATGTTCTGAATACTCCTACACTAGACTCGACATCATCGTTTCCATTAGACGATACTTCTAGCCCTTCAGGGGGAGAGCCTGAGGTAAGTGAGTCTTCCTCTGATGATGAAATAGTTGAGATTGCAAATAGGGACCAGGAGGAACTTATGCCCACTACTGAAAGTACCAAGTATCTAATCTTGATGCCATTGGAACTTCTGAACCACATACGCTAATACCCACAAAAACTGAACCTAGAATTCAAACTCTAGATAATGAGGTAGTTGTTCCCACCATTCCCGAAACTCGAGTTAATATGCATCATCCCTTAGACAACATCATCATGGATATTCTATCGGGAGTTTAGACACGAAATTAGCTACACTCACTTGATTATACCGCAGTCATGGAAAAAGGATATCGACATGATGGTGCTTATATATGTTTTGTGTCTCAATTTAAACCAAAATATGTGAGTGAAGCTTTAAACGATGAGGCATCGGTCAGTGCATTGCAAGAAGAACTCCGTCAGTTCAAGAAGTTATCAGTATGGACACTTGTGGACAGACCAAAAGGTGCAAAGGTGATTGGCACTAAATGGGTTCTTAAGTGTAAGAAAGATGACCAAGGGGTTATAATCAGAAACAAGGCTTGGCTTGTCATTCAATAGTTTAGACAAGTTGGAAGACATTGACTACAATGAAGTGTTTCACCTATGGCACGGATGGAAACAATCCGTATCTTCTTAGCCTATGCATCCTACATGAGGATCAAAGTTTATTAATTGGATGTGAAAAGTGCATTCCTTCATGGTGAAATTCATGAAACAGTATATGTTAGTCAACCCGAAGGATTTGAGGATCCTTATCATCGGATAGAATTTATAAACTAGACAAGGCTCTTTACGGGCATCATCAAGCCCCTCGAGCCTGGAACGAGAAACTCTCTACTCATTTGGTGAAACATGGTTTTCGCAGAGGGATTATTGATTGCACGTTGTTCATCAAAGAGAAAGATGGTGATTTACTACTAGTACAGATATATGTGGATTACATAGTCTTCGATTCCAAAAATGATGCATTGTGTAAAGAATTCGAATCTGTGATGAAAGTTGAGTTTGAGATGAGTGCCATAGGAGAGATGAAGTTCTTTCTTGGGTTATAGGTGGATCAGACACCAAATGGAATCTTCCTGCATCAGTCCAAATATGTAGGTGATATCCTTAGTCAGTTCGACATGGAGAATGCAACGGTTGTTGGGACTCAACTTGCCACGAACCACAATGTGGCACCTAAAAAAATGGTGATCTGGTTGATGCCACAATGTACCGAGGAATGATCTGATCTCTGATGTACCTCACAGCCTCTCATCCTGATATTATGTATGCCACGTGTCTCTATTCCAAATATCAAGCTAAACCAAAAGTAAATCATCTAATTGGGATAAAAAGAATCATTCGTTAACTGAAGGGTACTCCAACACTGAGGTTGTGGTATCCTCATCATGATGACTTTGAGCTTACAACGTATAATGACTCGGACTATGGTGGTTGCAAGATGAATTACAAGTCAACATCAGCGGGATGTCAGTTCTTTGGAAGACGCTTAGTCACTTGGTAGTGTAAGAAGCAGACATTTGTTGCTCTGTCAACATGTGAAGCTGAATATGTTGCTGTTGCAAATTGTAGTTCACAAATATTTGGATTCAACATCAAATACAAGACTACGGTTTGAAATTTTCTAACACCCCTATCTTTGTTGATAATTCTGCTGCAATAGCCGTCACTAAAATTCTGGTCCAACACCCAAAAACTAAACACATCGGTATTAAATATCACTTTATACGTGACTGTTTTGAAAAGCAATTAATCAATGTTGTTAAAATTAATACGGACTTTCAACATACCGACCTCTACCCAAAAGCTTTTGACGAACCTTGATTTTTATATCTTTTGGAGATAAATGGCGTGAAAATGATAGGTGTTGTGATTCAAGAAGAATCGAGTTCTTAGTCCGACAATTTTTTTCTTATTTTTTAATTCTATTTACCTGTCTTTCAAAATCCAAAAACACAAAAACATTTTCGGTTTTAGAATTTTAGCGGGAGAATAGTTTAGTTTCAGTATCTAAAGTAGTTTCAGTATTTAATTACTTAAAAAAATGAGGGCGGGCAGATAATCTGAAAGAAAATAAATCAAATCTGTGATATTGATTCAAAATTATGGAAAATGATAGTACACATGGAACTAATTGTTTGGGACATCAAAAGGATTGAAATGATCAAAATGCTTGATTCAAATTACAAGTCTGAGAAGTCTAAGCAGAATAAGAGAAAAATGATAGTAAACTAGTCTACAACTGAGGTAACATAGAGAAAGTAGGCCTAGGGTTGCTACTTCATTCTATGATGTGTCGGTAGATTCAACACAATAGACGAGTGGACTTCATTGGTGAATAAAATTACAATTAATTTGTTCAACTTGTTGTGGATTTTCATCTTATCCCGGTTAACACAATCAACGCATTTCCAATAAGGGGTGACGAGCAAAATAAATGCCACAAATGTGTGCGGATGACTATAAAAATGAGCAAATCACATGGAAAAACTATTAAGCGCAATCAAGCTAATGACTAATGCTGTTGGTGCGTTATGTGCGATAGAAAAAAATTGCTCTAACAAGAAGATAGGTTGTGTGCCTCTATGTTGTGCGATGACACTGACCTAAGGATAAGCATAACCTAAATAATCTAGAATTCATTGTTGTTTGATCCTCTCTGTTGTGCGATGGCACTGACCTGAGGCTTGGCATCTCTTTGAAAACTCTTAGAATAATTTTTCTTGTCAAATACCCATAGACCGTTCAAAAATCTCCTGAGGAATGTTGATTACCATATAAGTGTGGGATCCACAAATGCTTGTTGAAATAATTTAACCTAACTTATCACCAATCTAAGTCAAAAATCTGTCTATGGATTTAAGTAGACAAATATACTGACAATCATCGTGGTTGCAACTCCAAACAGTCAAAATCATTGTGTGCATCTTATAGCTCTAGTATGACTTTCTGAAAGTGTTATTGACTCTCAGACAAATAAGAATCTAGTATCCATGTACATACAAAAGGCTCCCAAATGATTATGATATACATGTATTATTCCATATGAATCTTTCCAGATATGATAAAATTAACATGAAGTTGTTCTACTCAGGAGGAAAAATCGGTTAGATGATTTCTAAAAGGTTTCAATCCACCTCAAACCAAAAACACAAAAATGTCTTGTTTTGCTTTAATTCAAGTTGTTTTATGTTTTTGTTATCTTCTTTGCGTCAATATGGACTACCTAACTAGATAAACTCTGTAAAATCACAAAATAAAAGGTCACCTCTAAGGTGACCAATCGGCTCTCAATTAAAAAGGTCACGTCTGAGGTGACCAATCGGCTCTCAATTAAAAGGATCATGTCTGAGGTGAACAAATGATTTTCTATTAAAAAGGTCATGTATGAGATGATCATTGGTCATAATGTTATATATCAAAAGTAAAATTTGAGTGTATGGAAATGTATGAAGTCAAACTCATAAGTATGAGCCAATCGCACGATTTAATCATAAGTATGATCCAATCGCATGATTGAATCATAAGTATGAGCCAATCCCACTCTTGAACCAAAAGTATGAGCCAATCACATGATTGGTCCATGAGTATGGGTCAACTATGCGATTGGATCACAAGAATGAACCAATCGTACGACTGGATGAAGGAGTCTGAGTGAGTCGCACGATTGAACCACATTCGCACGAATGAATCATGCATATGGGTCCAGTCGCATGACTGAAACTTAAAACAGTATAAAAAGGGGGGTCAGTCGATTGTATTCCGTATCACCCTTCAAAAACCGCCTAATACATATACACTCTTCCAAAATTTTCAATTATTGTGATTCTTCTCCGATTGTGATACTAACTGATTTCCTATTCATCTTCAGGTACTTTGAAACAAAAATCTGATCAAATGAATAGATTAATTGAACTCACAATGACCGAAAATGTTTAAAATCAAGAACTAGGACAATACTCTAAAATAGACCACTTAAATGGACACAAACGTTGATTTAAAAGACACTAAGGGTTATTTCGAGTCTCTGCGAACCTAATGAATCTAAACACGAAATGTAATGTAACGTTTTGACAAAGATTCAAATTTATGGTGATGACACACCATATGAACTTCAATTGCACGATTGAGCCAGGCGCATGATTCAATCGCACGAGTGAATAAATCGGTGACTCAGTCGCACGACTGACTCAACTGCATGGCATAGCGTACGACTAAGTTCAGTCACAGACTCAATCATACAACTGGACTCAGTCGCACGCTCAATCGTACGAATGAACTCAGTCGTATGGTTCAATTGCACGATTCGACCACTTGATCAAACTCAGCTAAAATTCATCTGTTATCTATTATGAACAAATGTAATGTATATGTTTCTTGTGTTGCAGCAATATGGCTGAGAGATGGATAATGAGCACCTAGCACAACATCTGAGCTCATCTAGATGCAGCATCTCGTAACGCTTTTGAGTTCACCGAGATTATCGCCTTCCTGCGTAGATCAAGGATCTACAAGGCCACTTCTACTCCATGCACACCATACCGATTAATTCAGAAGGCTTTCTAGGAAAGTGCTACAATGGACAGCTCCGTTAAGCTCAGTGTATCCGGGTCTCTATATTAGGACAAGGAATTGAGATCAGTGAGGACGACCTGAGGAGAGTCTTGGATTTGGGTGAAGACGGAGCCCATCCATCCAAGTTGGATCCCTAACTATTCGTGAATGTTTTCTAAGGATCAAGTACGCTAGTGACATCAATGCCGACGTACTGAACAAGAGCAACATGTGCCCCTAGTTCAAGTATCTGGCACATGTGACCCTCAAGTGCATAACCTCCAAACATGGTGGATTCGATGAGATGTCTAACCAAATCCAGAATGCATATGTTGTACTGGTACTGAACCACCTGTTCAATTTCTCACGCATGCTCTTTTCATACTTGATAGAGAACATAGACACCCAAGGCAAGGAAAGCATCTGCATGTATCCAAGGTTCGTGCAAATGATCATAGACGAGAAGCTTCCTCTGTTGCCTAAGGAGAAGGACAATGCAGTGATTTTAGAGGTGATAGATGTCACCATCGTGTGGAGCATGAAGGTGTATCGGGGGAAGCAAGTGAAGCCCCCGGTCAGGAGGAAAATGATAGTACACATGGAACTAAATATTTGGGACATCAAAAGGATTGAAATGATGAAAATGCTAGATTCAAATTACAAGTCTGAGAAGTCTAAGCAAAATAAAGGAAAAATGATAGTAAACTAGTCTGTTACTAAGATAACATAGAGAAAGTAGGCCTAGGGGTTGCTAGTTTATTATATGTTGTGTCTGAGATTCAACACAATAGACGAGTAGACTTCATTGGTAAATCAAATTAAAACTAATTTGTACAACTTGCTGTGGGTTTTCATCTTATCCCTAGTTAACACAATCAACGCATTTCCAATAAGGGGTGACGAGCAAAATAAAAGCCATAAATGTGTGTGGATTACCATAAAAATGAGCAAAGCACATGGCAAAGCTATTAAGCGCAATCAAGCTAATGACTAATGTTGTTTGTGCATTATTGCAAAAGAACCAGAAGCTAGGTTGTGTGCCTCCTTGCTGTGCGATGTCACTGACCTGAGGATAAGCATAACCTAAATATTCTAGAATTCATTGTTGTTTACTCCTCTCTATTGTGCGATGGCACTGACCTGAGGCTTGGCATCTCTTTGAAAACTCTTAGAATAGTTTCTTTCTGTCAAATACCCGAGGACCGTTCAAAAATCTCCTGAGGAATGTTGATTGCCATATAAGTGTGGGATCCACAAATGCTTGTTCAAATAATATAACATAACTTATCACCAATGAGAGTGAAAAATTTGTGTATGGATTTAAGTAGACAAATATACTAACAATCATCGTGGTTGCAACTCTCGATAGTCAAAATCATTGTGTGCATCTTATAGCTCTAGTATCACTTCCTGAAAGTGCTATTGACTCTCAGATAAATAAGAATCTAGTATCCAAGTACATACAAAAGGGTCCCAAGTGATTATGATATACCTGTATGATTCCATATGAATCTTTCCATATATGATAAAATTAACATGACGTTGTTCTACTCAGGAGGAAAAATTAGTTAGATGATTTCTAAAAGGTTTCAGTCCACCTCAAACAAAAAACACAAAAATATGTCTTGTTTTGCTTAAGTTCAAGTTTTTTTTGTTTTTGTTATCTTCTTTTCGTCAATGTCGGACTACCTAACTAGATGAACTCTATGAATCACAAATTAAAAAGGTCACATGTAAGGTGACCAATCGGCTCTCAATTAAAAACGTCTCATCTAAGGTGACCAATCGACTCTCAATTAAAAGGATAACGTCTGAGGTGATCAAATGATTTTCTGTTAAAAAGGTCATGTATGAGATGATTATTGGTCATAATGTAATACATCAAAAGTTAAATTTTGAGTGTATGGAAATGTATGAAGTCAAACTCATAAGTATGAGCCAATCGCACGATTGAATCATAAGTATGAGCCTATCGCATGATTGAATCATAAGTATGAGCCAACGTAGGCTTGAACCATAAGAATGAGCCAATCACGCAAT